>OZ024833.1:18206998-18407162 GCA_964016985.1 Anodontia alba | reverse complement strand
ACACATTAACACATATGCGATGAAAAACAAAATAAAAAAATGAAAATAAGTAAAACATACTAATTATGACATCATCGCATTTAAATGACCAGTACGATCATGCTTCTGATGGGTGACCGCAAGACATGATTCCGTATATTATGTATGGAGAATCAGGAAAAGTCGGCTATAAAGCACACAAAAGCAAATATACTCGGTGAAAGACTTTGATTGAAACATCAAACAACTTGATGTATTACTAAATGTTACAATAGTGTGAGAATTTGCGAAAACCTTCTACCAATATGGACTGCTTATTCCTATTTACACTTCGCATTATAAGTGAACATTGCGGGGGGGGGGGGGGGGGGGGTTGGGGGGGGACTTTTGAACAGGATTATGCGTTCTCTTGTTTGTTTGCATTCCTTTTGATTATATTTGTAGAGGTTAATGGCTCTACTGGGATATGTCCCTTTTTATACGACATTTAGACGGTTTGAAAAATGTCAGCAAACAATCGTACAAAAATATCAACATTACATCAAATTGTTCTTCCAATCGTTTGGATGTCGTTCTGCGATAGGATGTCGTTCTGCGATAATGGCTCTACTGGGACGTCTCCCATATTTATATATTGTTTATACGGTATTTGGACTTTTTAAAAAATGTCTGAAAATAATTGAACAAAAAATCAACATACATCAAATTGTTCTTCCAATCGTTTGGATGTTGTTTTCCCCATCAAAGCAAAGTTGGCTAAATCCTTCAACATGATGGCCGTGGCTGACGCCTTCTCAAGTTGAGTAATATTATAATACTCATTATCTTGCGATGTCTCACGTAATGAAGAGTCGTTTTGATTCGCCGCTGCCAATCCTCCAGCTCTATTTATGCTATCTACTAAAATAGAAAAAAGAAAACCACCCCGCAATCAGATTATTTAGTGTCTGTATTTTGTTATTACGATTATTCATATCGGGTATTACACGTTACACTGTCCGAAGTTATTGACATTTCGCGTTTTATTTTAAATCTGAAAAAAATGAAGCGTCTCGTTTTATCAGACTGGCTAGTTGCGGCCGGTTAGGCCTCATGCGTGACCTTCATATAAAATTCACCGGTGTTATGTGAACACTGACCTCATTCCTGCAATTTAGAAAACTAACAATGGTCAAGGATGAGCGTTATTTGCAAAATCTAGTCTGGCCCAGGAAAAATAAGAAATAGGATGATGCCTTGTTAATGTCAATATGTGTGTGTTTATATGTGTTTGTACTCTTAACGGACATTGAACTACCCTGGTTTTGGCCCTATAATCACAAAGATAAAAGATAAAAAAGGACACAAACAAACAGCAAAAGATAAACTACAATACAGTAAAGTACGGGGAGATAATGTATTGCTTCCACACGGTACCAACACAAACTGTAGTAAAAATAAATTGATTCTAAAATAACCACACTTAAAAACTGAAAAACAGCTAAAGTGTCAAGTTTGCCGGGTCAGACTTATTGGTTTCAGCTGCTTAGGCATCATCTGTAGTCCTCATATAAATTATGAATAATACGAGAATAAGCTCAATAATCACAAATGACCACATTTAAAACTGTAATGCAGTGAAGAACATCGAGACCGCTACACACACTGAGACCAGCCAAGTACAATAAATATATCCGCAAGCTAAACACAGCCATACCAGGAGAAAATGAACCACACCACGATGAGGCCAAATTAGTCATCAATGGTCTGTGACAAATCGTCTGGATCAGATTGAAGACGGAGCTGCTTCTTATTCTGATGCTCGACTCTTTATTGTAGAAAAAGAGAGCGCTAGCATTACTAACATTCTGAATTTATATACACTCGCCATTAAGTTCGGGTTACGATGGAATGTACCGTCACATCGTGTTAACTGTCCAGCGTAGTAGTTGGTACTTCAAACTAGATAACGTTTTATTTAGCTTACGATACCAATGTCCCTGGTTTAGCAAATCTGCAGCAATATCCTATGCTTAGACAATTAATTGATCGAGTGCTTGGTGAGATATAAATTTAACCAGAATAAGCTGGTTGTCAAATTGAAAAACAAATCACAAACCTTTTAACCACGAAAATTTGAAAAGCATTAGCAGACGATATTCGTAGTCATAAACAGTAAAGCATTAATGACTAAAATGTGATATAAATACATATAAAAGCACACCAAAAAAAAAACAACACCAAAAACAAAACAAAAAAAACAACAACAACAAAAACACACACACACACAAACAACAACAACAACAACAACAACAACAACAACAAAAAAAAAAAAGTAGACAAAATGACCTCCAGCGTGGAAATTATTGAAGCCTGTGCGACTTTATTTGTAACTTTATTCTGCTTTACTGATATCTCTGCACAAAATCGACACTTCTGTTACAAATATTCTACACAATTAGACAGGCAATGTACATTTAGTTATCATGATTACATTCACACAGTTAAATACTTACAATATGCATGTTTTCAGGTGTGTGTGTGTGTGTGTGTGTGTGTGTGTGTGTGCAACCAAATATATCTGTTCATTAAAACATTTGTGTCCGTGTTAAATAAAACGGGATCATACTCATACGAACCGATGTGTATACTTACATGTGACAGAAATAGCCGGACTTTTGCTGCCGAATGCGAATATTGCTTTTAATATATGACTAATAAACTAATGTCTTATATAAATTACAATCCCGACTGTACTTTAAGTAACCTATAGAATACCGAAACTATAATACAAAACCAAGACCTTAACCAAGACTGTCAGAATCATGGCTAGGTTCGGACAACAGAGGAAACTTCTCACGTGAGAATAGATGTATTTGGGGCATATTCGAACAGCAAATAAAAAAAAATATTTGAACTTTATTTGAATATATGTCATTGATATTGCCTCTCTAGAGGTAAGTTCCAAACACCTAGATTAAAAAGTGCAACAGTTGAAAATCTCTAGTTTATACCAAACACATATCAATCTCTCAAATGAGGATTGTTTACACTGACGTCATGATGCCGAAATAATTGTGAGTATTTTACTGCACCAAACGGTGAACACTTAAAGCGTCATTTATAGCTATAGCAAATGACATTATATTCCTCTTTTCCAAGAGATAATTCCCTTGAAGTAGCACGCCATTGTTTCTTTGAGGATAAATGAAGTGCTGGGAAATTAAATCACACGCTGTTGTGAATAGCGTCTTCGGTCTAAATATCAAGGCACGTAATAAATGTAAGGTGACCTGATGCAAGCGTCTTCTGTGATCCGAAAACATGCACATGGCATGATACAGCTCATGTTATCATAGTAAAACAGCGTAGTCATTAGGCAACGAAATCGCGCCACCTGATAAAAGACTTTGCTATACTGATTTGTATTTAATGGTGCCCAATGATCCACAAGCGCTCTTAGCAGACTGCACAGATGCGCAGGCAGGTCTAGCATATACCTTATGAAGAAAACTGTTCTTATGGGGCAGTTCAAATATATACCTGACAGTGAAATATCTATGTCGTCTATGTTACTACACAGTCTATTCTCCTTGGATCCTAATTCTGAAAGACTTTTACCGACTGCATCTATGTTACTGTATACTCTATTGTCGATACCTTCCAAAGACCTCTCTTGAACAAAAGACTCATCCTTTTTTCTTATCATTCTCCTTGAAAAACAATGTGCAGAATGTGACTTTTACAAAATTCTAAACCAAACAAGCTGCCTGTTAAGGTTAATGGATACACTTTCAGGGAACTATATCTCTGTAAAGGTGATTGTATCCTTTCGGTAAAAGTAACAAATTCTTTCTTTAAGAGTAGACCTCTTTTGACAAGTGGCTTGGTGTGCAGAAAAGCAAGAAGGAAGTCACCAAAGTTGTGTAAATTTTAAATATTGTAGAAAATCTACCAGGTGTATCCAGACTCCTTGACGTATGTACGGTATCTGTGTATCCAGTTTCCTTTACAAAGACGAACCAATTGATATAGTTTAAACCCATTATTCCTGTAGTCCCGTAAAAGGGACATTGGCAAATAGTGTAGACCCAGATCAGGCGCGGCAGAATGCGACGTCGAATCAGGGTCGATGCTGTTTGCATTAAGTACAACAATTTATATAATACATGATAATAATAAAAAAAACAATCATACATACCGTCCATTAGGCATGCACCTGCCCAAATATTCTCGTAGAAGAACCCATTAGGCATTAAGGGGTTAAAATGAACACAGTTTGTATACATTCAGTTGACAACAGAGTCAAAAGAGACAAAAGGAGATACAGGACTTCTCATAGTCACAGAACGCAGTCTACCATTGAAAAATGAGGAACTCTAAATAAACAATGAAGGATAGCATATATGTAACAAAACAAATGCAAAACCACCAGCTCTCCTCTAAGACAGACCCATCAAATAAAACCAAAACATTAAACAGAAGAAACACGTCAATAAAAGCCCCTCACCAAGCCGTCATGTGACCCATATAGAAAGGGCAGTAACGCTATCACCCTACTGCGACGTGCTGAAGTACAATTATCGGGGATGTGTTGTTAATATCTAAAATCTTCATCCTACTCTCACAGGTTTTGAATATATAATTACACTTTTCATCTAGCGTAGGTACTTTGTAACTCAGCTGGTAAAACAGTACTGAAGAGCATGCAGATGAAGTCAAATTTCTGTGTTGAGGCAAGGAAGAGGGCGCTTGACAAAAACTTCATACACTGATAGTCAGAGCCAACGAACACCACAGGTTACGTCGGCATAAGTATCAACCACGATTGGGTTAAAGACTAAGCACGCAGTCTGTTGCATAGATGCCATGTAATGTAACCCTCAAAAACGGGTGGTAATGTTTTAAATATCCTAAGTAATTGAATTTCCCAACTTTTTTTCTTATTTATAAACTAGGTCCTTATAAAACTAGTTTCGACATTACTTCAAAAAAAAAAAACATAACAGTGAAGCAAATGTCATTATCATGAGGCACAGCCTCTATAGATACCAAACGACAAAAACGGAAAACAACAGTAACAAAACTTATTAAAACACTTGCATTAACCATTTTACCAAATATAATATTTAAGAGTCATAGACAGGATCACGGATCATTCGTAGAAATTGGTACATGTAGTCCGTAGAAAATCTTTAGAAACAGCTTTTTTGTTTGCTCAAGAACCTAACGGACCTTTTAACAATATTCAATTTATGCTAAGCCATCTCTCTAAGAGAATAAGAAAGAACAAAATAATGGGACAACAGAGGAATAAACACGGAAACCCTATACCAGAGGAACCACCTTGAAACGTTCAGCAGAAGACTGCCGGGTGTGCTTAGACCAGATCTACACGTGCAAAACCTCGCCTTTAATTCTGATACAGCTACAAATTTCAAACATATGAAGTAAAACAGAAAATAAGATCTTAACAAACGAAGCACAATTTGTATTCCTCAAATAACAAACTACATGAAGCTATTTAAAAACACATTAAAATTCTACAAACATAGGGTATAATGTGAAGGCTGCTCGGGGATTAACTAATAAAAAACTTCTTCACATTAACAACAACGTAACGTATGTTTCTCCTTTGAACGTTGTCAATTTAATCCAAAGTTCATTGTTTTTCTTCAATTTAAGAATTATATGAAAACGTTGTAAAAAAGAATAATCATCACACGTAGATAAACTGGGCGTGCTAAAGTACCTTCATCTATGTTTACTTAAAACATCAGCGAAAGTATTAATTGACCAATTGGCCAATATAGTTTTAGTACTAGCTCTTTCAGAAAAAGTACTAGGTATATTAACAGAGACAGGAAGTGAACAAACTGAAAGGCCTCGTTAAATTGTTCTTTTTATGGCGACGTGCTATTTTGTTTCGTCATGTGGTGTAACTAAACCCTTTTCTTTGGAAGTGCTGGGTATCGTGAATGTGGCCTTCCTGGGTATCTCCAATTTGTTGTTTACTGTTCATCGCATCAAGCTTTTCTGTTGCAGTTTTTCTTTGCCAGCTCTTTTATTCTCTCTTTTGCTGATGTTTTTGTTTGTTCTGTTTAACACACAAAAAAGTAGTACCTTTGCCGTTTCACGAGCAGAAAGCTAATAACAGCAATGATTATAATCACAACACCACCTCCAATCGAACCAACGATAATAGGTAACTTGTCACTAGCCAGAAATTCTACAATTCAAATTAACATTGGTTGTGAGAACTGAGAAAGCCTCACCGGGTATATGTAAACAAAGAAAGCGCAGATCAGTATGTACATCCGTGCAGTCCAATCAGAGAAAGCTACCGGCTAACTGAATGACTGGGTTATTTGAAATTTACGAGGGGAGTTCAATAACTCACAGACTGAAAGATGGTTTCAACATTATTTTTCAATATAATCCCCCTTTACTTCAATGCATTTGCCCACTTTTCTTTTAAGCAGTTTATGCCTTTAAAATAAAAATCGTCTATTTGGTCCTCAAACCAAGCCTCTGTAGCAGCCTTGAGCTCATCATCGCCCCGAAATCTCGTTCCACGCAAGAGGGACTTCAAATTTCGAAACAGATAATAATCAGTTGGGGCCAGGTCTGGACTGCATGGCGGGTGATTTAACTGCTCGAACTTGCACTCACGAATAGCCGCTTGTGCAACTCTGGACTTGTGCACAGGGGCATTATCATGCAAAGGAAGGACACCAGCAGCTAGCTTTCCCCTTCGTTTTTCTTTAATAGCAATCCTTAATTGTTTAATGACATTGGCATAGTATTCTCCTGTAATTGAAGTACCAGCAGGCTTGTAATCTATTAATATAATCCCTTTGGAGTCCCAAAACACCGTGGCCATTACCTTGCTGGCTGATGGTTGGGTACGAAATTTCTTAGGTGGGGGTGAGCCAGTGTGCTTCCATTGCATTGACTCTTTTTTAGTATCTGGGTCCCAGTGGTGAAGCCAAGTTTCATCTCCTGTTACAAGACGAGTGTGAAAGTCTTCTGGATTGGCATTGTACACTTCCAGAAGTTCTTGACTTGACTCCACCCTTTGCTGACGATCTTGCATGTTCAGGTTTCTGGGTACCCACATGGCAGATACTTTTGACATGCCTAAATGTTCATGGATTATAGTGTAAACACTTCCATTAGAAATACCACATTCTGAAGCAAGTTCGGCAACTTTGATTCGGCGATTGTTTAGCACAAGTCTCAACACGGTCGATCATCTCCTGGCTGATGACATCAGCAGGGCGACCTGGCCTTGGGCCATCTTCTAAGGAGCCTCGCACACGTTTAAATTCTGCTGATCACTTTGCCACTGTGGAATACTTTGGGCTACTATCACCATACACATCAGCCATGTGCCGATGGATTTCTTTGACCTTTGCACTCTCATTGGTGAGGAACTTTATGACTGCTCTGAACTCAATATTCTGACTTTCCATTTTTGCCTAAGGGTATAGGTTTTCAAACAAAAAGTAAGAGCAAAAAAAGTACGTGTTGACTGAACGGCTGTTATCATTCAGCTGACAAAGGTTTACACTGCACAAAAATAAAAAAAAAAAGAAATCTTGAATTGTATAGAAAAATATCGAGTTCTATGAACTTATTGAACTACCCTCGTATCACATTTAAATGCAAAGGTCCTGATGAGACTCTGTGGATGTGCAACACGATCTGAATTGGCACATTTCATATATGTTGTAAAGTAACTTTCTACTTAATGCGACCTCATTCAATTATGCAATGATATTCGATGGGATACGAAAAAAAACATGTCTTTAAGACTAATCAGAAATCCACAGTGGTTTCAGCGATACAGACAGGGTATTTGGGTATATACGATTTATTCATGTATAAGTGTTTATTATTACATAAGCTCTACATTGTATCGGTCATACTACTGGAAATTGTTTTGATTAGTACTGTGAGTATACGTAGGTTAAACTACCTTGCGTAAAGGTATTACCGTTTGTCTACAAAGACAGTTTATTTAAATGTTCCTGAAATATGACACTTTTACTATAACTGATATTCCAACATAGTAATCAGTCGAGTATCGGACAATCAGTCAGTCATGCAAATAAAAATAGGTTTAACACTTTCGTTGGTAAATTGAAGTATGGTGCAATCTTTCTAAATAAACAAAACATACTCATACACATTTAAGTGTGCAAGACGTGCACATTTCTAAAGTTATCGTTGTCACTGGCGCTAAATATCATAGCAGAAATAAACCATCGTAGTACACAAACATACCTAAACAATAAGCTCTCCCCTGAAAAGATTATATATAATTTCATCATATTAGAAATTCGCTAATGGAATAGGTCAGATTCATATTAGAACTGCAATATTTGTAAGCATACCGAGGGATCGTCAGCAGCATCAACGCACTGATTACTCAGCGAATTTTCCCCCCAGAAGTCATACAGATATGCGCTTTAATTTGTCTTTGTCAGTGTGACTTAACCACAGACATATCGAAGTAAACTGTTAAGGGGAATGGATACATTTCTATAGGGGATAGCGCTGTCAAAATTGTTTTTAAATCAATACAGAACAGCAAACAGTGTAGTAATAAACTATCTGGATCTACAGTCTTTGCACGTGTATTAGGTTTAGTTTCATAAAATTATTTTGTACGTGTGTAACGCTTTTATCAAATTCCTCAGGGGCCTGTTCAATAAGAATAGAGGCGACCCCTTCCCGGTTAAAATTGAACCTTTTGTTGACAGCACTCTTCATGTCCACTTCTATTCCATTATTTGAAATAAGGTAATATCGACCATGTGTAGTTTCGTTCAGATGAGAACAATGACTACTGCAAAAAACAGTTGGATAAAATAATAAAAAGATAATAACATTATCAACTCCTATAGTTCTGTTTTCGAGTGTGTTTATGTATTATATTGTGACAGAAAGAAAGACATAAATATTAAATAATGGCTCATTAGTACAGGTTCCAGTAAAAAAAAAATAGTTAACCCTAGCACCTAAAAAATTTACGATTTATTTTGATATAGGAAGAACGCCTTGACAGGTCTGTAAATAAAACTATTTTAGCAGCTATGCTAACATTGCATTTCGCAAAAAAAAAAAAAAAAAAAAAAAAAAAAAAAAAAAAAAAAAAAACTCGCACGGTTTTATTGAGACCCAGTTATTACTTAAAAAAATTGAAATATACTAAAACTTGTGTATTCAGGTTGAAATCATAGAACAGAAAAAAAAAAATGTTTAAAACAAAAAGCAGAATGTTTAGTATCTCATATGCATATGCAAGCATGATGCCAGGAGTAACACAGAGGCTGTTTGCCACATTCAAGAGAGAATACTCATTTTTTTTCTTAAATTTCGCATGCAAACCGCATTTCAAATAAACCTTCTACCGTTTTCAATAGCATTTGATAAAAAGGTATATAAAAATTGATTGACACCAAAAAAGGTCTCTATATATATTCTCCAGTACGGCCGCCACGCTAAGCCCGTAAGAAAATGTTTGATTCCAAATTTAATGCCACCATTTCGAATAACACATTTTAAATTTTACCAGACACCTTTCGGCCGTTCGTGCTCCTGACTTTTGAATAACCAATATTCGTATAGAATAGGGTATTGCATGTTGAAGGGATTTGCCGCGCATTTCGTCATTCCCATAAGTTCAAAACCATTCTTGACCAGCCATACTCGGTGATAATGTATGAAGACCAAACGTAATAATTGACGTAATTTCCGCAAGTAAAATTGTTTATCAAAATTACAAAAAAAAAAAAAAAAAAAAATAATAATAAAATAAATAAATAAAATAAAAATAAAAATAAAAAATAAAAAAAATCAATGAAAAATATACACCGCCTTACGAAACGCGACAAGAGTTTTAAACAATCCGTGCTAATTTATATTCAGACATCAACTGTTTACATATATCAATTTATCGCGAGTCGGGTATACTTTACCTGTCAGTTTATATCTGTGTACTATGCGATCAATATTAGAACTTACAATTGCTTGGCAAACATTTATAGAATGCAAGCATTGCTTCAAACTTCATTACTGCTTATAAATAGGCTCAATAAAACCGAAACTCCCATTTTCTCCTTGAATGTGTTCTCTGCTTCCAATGGCAAAGTTTTAGATTTTTAACTTTTATATACTAAACCTCTGCCGTATATATTTTCGGGTGTAGAGTTAAGTTTTGTTTTGTAAGATATAGTAATTGAGAACCACGACTACATATTGATTAGCGGTTCGTACTGAGCGTGTTCTGGCTATGTGCTGTTTGCCTTCACATTCGAGACTGTCTTCTTTCGTACCTTTACAGGGTCGTTATTCGTGACTCGTCTGAGTAACTTGTGTTCTTTGTTTCCAAAGGCAATCCTATTTTACGTTTATTGTACTCTACTGTAGCTCGCAATGTGCCGTGTGGCTTTCGTTAAAAGTCTCCCCGTACATCATTATAGTGCAGGTTATATTTTATATATTTTGAGATCATTGAGCCCATCCTGGTTATTTTGAAAATCGAATATCGCTTATGTCGGCGCTAGCGGGCGTATGCAGCCTCGCAAAATACAGTGTTGTATAAGAAGAGACACAATCAAACCGAGTCTCCGTTTTCCATCATTTTGTGTGTTCTTTGTTTCCAAAGGCAATCTTTTTTGATAAACGGAAACTACATGTACCTGTATAATATTTGTTAGCCACATTTATTGGAATACAGGGAACGACAAGGTCACTTGCTTGTACAAACTTGGCGAGATCCGGACTATGTTCCATTTGCCTGACATGTTCTTAGTTGACTGCCGGATAAGTTATATTCATTGTTACAGGTAATGTTAACAATTGAACAAAATATAAAATTGTTGGAAAGCCATTGCTTTCCGTTTATGACATCTGATATATCAGGACTGCAACTACATCTGATAGATAAACTTATGACATGTGTTATCATGCATTTCGGAGTGATAAATCGACTATTCTAATTCCAAGAAGAAATATAATGTCGAACCTTTAATGTTTATTTTTTTTTCTCATTCTTACTTGTACTTCAAACGCAATCCGCCATTGATGGCTTTGGGACACAGACAGTTAGACAGACAAACAGACATACCGATGCACACACACACTCACACACACACACACACACACACACACACACACACACACACACACACAGCAAATCACATTAATATGACTTTACCTTCATTGCAATTCGTACGAGTCAACTTCAGTAAACACACATTGATACAAACATGAAACATGGCCCAATATTATATTCTTCTACTTCTACTGCCCGGGTAACAAGTGAAACCATTGTTTTCATTGCCATGAACGACACTGTTGCATGTTGTAGAGCGCCAGTAATGTGCTAGAATCATTATGACGTCAGCAGTCTTAACTATGAATAATAATGCAACTCAATAAAATTTAGAAAATAAGAGCAAAGTATATGCGAACCAGTTTAAAGTGCGTGTATTCACGACGAAAGCAATATCTGAAGTTATCCCACTGTTGCGGGAACACGGTTTATGTACTCCCGATTCCCACATCCCACAACCCACATTTTAAGGATGCGAGGCCCTTCCCCCCCCCCCCCCCCAATCCAAAGCAAAAATACTGCGGGAGTGCGTAATCCCACGACATTGGCGTCGTAGAAAGACGCTTCCGCAGGAAAGTTACGTCGGTGGCCATATTGGATGGATTCACCGATAAAACCTGGGCGCCACCCACTTTAAAACCAAATATCTTAGAAATCTTGAATTAAATTGTATCCAAAACTAGTATGAAATCAACCCAATTGAATTTTCCAACTAACTCTTACGCTTTCTAGTGGGATCACTGCTGGTGAGGGAGTTTGACTTTTAGGTTGACTTTTGACAGACGAATTGTTTTTTTCTGCTACGCTTGACCGCTCACTCAGTACACTCCCACAATGCAACACATTCAGTCAATACACAACATACAAAATGGCGGTCACCGGTGACAAACACACTGCACACTCCAAGAATTTAAAGAAATATACTCTCATACAAACAGTTATAGGACTTATATAGCTACAGGTACATTGGGTAAGTTGTTTACTTTCAAATGCATCAAATGTCAACGACGTACATTAAAACGGAACAGATAATGGATGCAGCATGCCAAACAAAAACAAACAGCTGCTTCAGGACACATGATCGTCATCCATAACACCGACATTTGCGGCTATACAAAGCCGGGGCACCCCCTCCCCCTCCAGGATCGTTAAGGTTCCATCCAATGACACTAAATCGGGCTAGACAGTGACTTGGATCTGTCAAAGGAATCATTTGAAAATACTCAGCAATATAAAAGTCAGTAAGGTTGCATTTGGAAAGAAAGGACACAAAAAAAATTATTAACCGTGTCAACATCCTGATAACGAGACCAAATGGACGCCAGGTGTGTTTTCTGAAGAACATAAGAACGAAAATAGAATTAAACATACATATAAAGAGTTCTAAGACTTTCATTGAGGTAACATATTTTCTGCTATTCATGGGAAACCTAAGGACGCAACACACCTGACATTTAAAAGCTTCATCAACATGACAGTAACGTAGAAATGAATCACTACATATTCCCACAGCCAAACATGGCTTAACACATCAGGAATAGTAGAAGTGCACTTTTAAAATAGACTGCACTTACCTGATATATGTAAAGACTGAATAACTGTTGAATGACTTTAAAACAACATTAAACAGCACAAGGTCCTAAAAGCATTACTTAAATGACTCACATGTAGTTTCTCAGTTCTTACATGCATATATGTTATAAGGAGGTAGACTCAAGCGTATTTGGAGGAGTAACAATTTGGAACGGCTGATTAACAGATATGCACGACTATATCATCTCCTAGGCTAATGTAACAATGCCAGGAGTCCGACTACATTGCTTATCACAAGATTGGTGATTGCCGTTTTATGAATTATCAATAACTACTTCCACTCACTTACCAGTGATTCCGCCGCCACCACCCCCCACCCCCGCCTCTCTCTCTCCCTCTTATAGTATGCATTAGGCTAAATTCTAGTTAATTCTTAATGTTCTTGGTATTTTGGCAGTCATCTTTTCCTTCCCGAAATAAAATCAACCATTGTGTTCTTTGTGAAAGATCTTTCCAAGGTGGTTCTGGGTCGTCCCTCTTTCTCAGCCTCTTTTTTCCCTTCAGCCGCCTCATGCTGTTTCGTCTCGGACTTGTTTTCCTTGCCCGCGCTACGCTTCTCCTCCGCTCTTCTTCTTTCAGCCCTCTCTCTTCTTTCCTGCTGCCATCTCCTTTCCTTGCGTTTATCCTCTTCTCGTTCTCTTCTCCTGGCCTTCTCTGTTCGCTTTTCCACCTCCTCTCTGTGCTTTCCTTCCTCTACTCTGATCTCTTATGATCCGCCGTTTTTTTTCAATCTGGAGATAGCATCCACCGCTTTACTAACCATGCTGGTGTTCTACACCAGAGCCTTCTCCATTCTCTCATAAGACTTTGCAAATGTCCCCATCACTCCAGTCAGTTTCTGCAACGCCTCTTGTAACCCATTGGCAGCTACTGGCCTATGTCAAAAGTGTAATCATGTGTGCCCGTCTCTTTCATCTTCTTTGGAGCGATCGAATCCTCTGAACCACTCCTTACTCTCTTTTTCCTTGGCGTACTCAACGGTGTTCATGATGAGTTGCTGCATAAGGTTCTCTTCAACCGTCAAAGCTTCATCTCCTTCACTTGTTTCCTGCCCAGACTCCGCAGCAACATCCTCAAAATCTGTCGACTCGAGACCGAAATCATCCCTTTCCCCTACAACTTCTGACATCACCACGTCACTCGTTCCAACATTAACTGTATTCCATTTTTTTTCACTGGGCTAGCTTATCCAATGGTGTGGGGATGTAACTTGGGCGGGCATCAGCTTCTGGGCTTGTCACTTCAATGGGTTTGTCGGTTCGGCCAGCATCTCGTAGGACCTCTTCTGACTCCAACCCACCACTAGCTCAGGACCGGCATGTTGCAGCATTCATGGCAGGTTTCGAAACAGACAGCTGGGGTTGTTCTATTGCTGGCTCTTGAGGTGGGAGAAAAGGTAATGTCAGTAGTGTCTGGATCCCAGAAACCCCGGTCAACACGGTCAACAAGCTCAGAATCGACTGGGGTGGCTGTAACGTCGCACTGATCTGCAATTGAGAGACTGATTTCTGGACTGCTACTGCCCTCGTCTGTGGCACATCCACCTGAAATGCTGGTTATTGGGAGGCCTCTTGCACACACTTGAGGCCATGTTGTTCATGAGGTCCTGTGCCACCATTTTGTGTATCCCGTGTTAGCTCCTGATCTACTCGACTTATTAGGACAATCTCTCAGAATGTGTCCTATCTGCTGACACCCGTAGCATTTGACCTTATTTCTCCCTACAAAGCCAATATCTTCTTGCAGTGTTTTCTTATCCAAATCCCTGCTTGTCTGATGTTTCAATTCCGTGAGCAGCGCTTGCACAGGAGCTCTAGTTTCTGCAAGAATTTTTATGGAATCGCTTTGTCCTGGCAATTTAGTTTCGGTTTGTTCTGCCTGTTGACTTGTCCGTTGAATTTTCCTCTGCGTTTTCTCAGGCTGCTGTTTGTCTACCTTTGCTGGTACTCTGAGCGCTCGGCTTTCCTCTTCGTCCGTTTCATTTGTTTTTTTTCATCTGCACTAGGGCAGTCGTACTTGAAGCTCGCCTTCCTTGCATATTTCTTGAATCTCTTTTCTTCATGGTTAACATAGGAATTCCTTCGTCTAATCTGAATATATTTACAACATAGTACACAGACTCTTCTATGTTGTCAGGCTCTTTATGGAATTCTATTTCCAAACTTGCATCACTATTCGCATGCCATCCAAAAACCTACGCAACAGGTCTTCTGCTTGGTTCTCTGTTCGTGTAAGCTTTAGCATATAGACGTTTGGGATCCGATGCGAATTCCTCTATGGTCTCATCTTCTCTTTGAACCCTTTTGCTAAATTTGGCTGCAAAGGTTTTCTCCGTTTCAACCAGTCTATACCTGCTGTTCAGTTCCTTTATCAACTCTCTGTAGCAACCTAATATTTCTTCAGACAACCGTGTTAACACAAAGTCGCCAGCCATACCTTGAACCTTTGGCAGAAGGTTGTCGAGCTTGACGACCACTCCAATTCCATCTTTCTGCTATGGCCTAAAAGCAGATTATCCACACCTTCCAGTCCTCTTTGCCATTGAAAGGTGGTACTTTCAGAACATGACATTCTGGTGAAGGTTGTCTTTTACCTGTAACTGGTCTAGAGACATTTTTGTTCCTTATTGAGCTCCGATTATCATATAAATTGTGCGGTTGCCCTAACTGATCTGTCCTCCTATCTGAGTGTCCACCTTGATAATCTTCAAATGTTAGTCTAGGGTTTCTGTTACCATTAGGCTGACCCACATATCCCTGATTTTGCTCCAAATAAAAATGCCTTTACCCTGTCCGTTACTTGAAGGTATAAGATTAGTCATCTGATATTCGCTTTCAGCTACTATTTGGGATGCCACGCCAGGTGTACTATACAGATATTCTTGATTACTTGTATAATCACTGGTGAGATTTATAGTCCCCTGGTAACCCAAAGTTACCCCTTTTGTTTTACTTACATGTGAAGCTAACCTGGCCTCAGACCGCCTTTTGCAACTGAACCACCATTTGCAGCATGGCATTCCACAGTCGAGGGCCTAGTATCTAAGCATGCATACCACCAACTTCTAGTGTCAACGAGCCCACTATATTACTATCTTGATTTAGAGGGGAAGAGTGATTGTAGCCCTAAGCTGCTGCAGTGCTGATAAGACATACTCAAGTGTGCTTGTTATAATTTCCTGTCGTGTATGCATGTTTAAGTGCTGCTGCGGAAAGCTATCAATTGCACCTGTCAAGCTCGCTATGGTATTTTGCATGTTTGATGGAGGGTAGACGTGTTTGTTCTGTGTTACATTTGCATTTTCTGGGAGATTGGTAATGCCCCTATGCGCACTTGAGGTCTTTTCCCATGGTTTACTCCAGGACGGCTTGTTAATATTGGGACAATGTAACCTACCTGGGGCAAACTGCGACCTGTTCTCATTGGTGGAATTATTCATGTCACCACTGGGCTTACCCGAAAGGGCACTGCCAAATGCAATAGAGCTCAGGCAGCTACTTGTTGCGGGGTGTTCGCATTTGCTGTTGCATATACATATAGGGACCTCTGCTTGCCCATGAGCACTAATGAGGTTACTGCTTGCGTCTCCATTTCCTTGGTTATCTGCATTGTGGCTTATACATGACAGTCCTCTCTGCTCATGGTTCAGATCATACGATTGAATGACAAACAATCGCACCGCTGTGCCACCACCTATGATACTTGCCGAGGGTTCTCAGTCTTGAACTGTCTTCAATAGTGGATATACTAGCGATTCTGAACAGACGCTGGCTAACAGTGAGTGCTTAGCCCGCTGAGTAACAATGTGCTGAATCTAACTAAACAGACTGCAAATAATAAAAAAGGCGAACTTCAGAAAGAAAAACAAGGACAAATAACACAAAGGAGATAGGCTATATTCCTGAACTCATAGCTAAAGGAAGATAAAACAAGACCTGGCAATGTTTGCTTAATTGATTTGTTTAAATAAAAAATGTACGAATAAATTATAAAAAATACAAACTGCGTTTGTATTTCTTTATATCTGACAAATGATTCAAGGCAAAGACGTTTAACGGAGTCAAAGCTTGACAAGAAACGAGTAGGACAGAAATAAGACTCTAATTATATTATATTCGATTTTATTCAAATGCGCAACGGACAAACGCACCCTTTCACGACAATGATCACTCGCGAGAAGCATGACATAAAACTAGTGCATAAATGTTAACAAATACCACCAAAATACTTCAATATTTAGTTCTGAAGAAGACTTGACGTAGAAATCTATCTTATTTATTTGACCAAAACACTTCATGAAATATACGATAGACCTATAAACGCGGGTCAAATATATGTATATGGCTCAGAGAAACCGCTATAATAAACACAGTGAAGACAAACTAAGACTTTTCACCCGTAAATGCCTAGGAATATAACAAGAGACCACCCCCGCTCTTGCATTGATGAAAGAAGACTTTGGAATAAAACAAATGCAACTCAATAAAATTTAGAAAACAAGAGCAAAAAAATGCGACCTAGTTTAACGTGTGTGTATTCACAACGAAAGCAAGATCTGAAGTTACCCCACTGTTGCGGGAACTAGGTTTATATACTCCCGCTTCCCACATCCCGCAACCCACAGGTTTAAAGATGCGAGGCTTCCCTATCCGCAGCAAATATATTGCGGGAGTGCGTGATCCCACGACATTGGTGTCGTAGAAAGACGCTCCCGCAGGAAAGTTACGGCGACGGCCATACTGGATTTACCGATAAAACTTGGCGGGGGTGGGGGTTGGGGTCACACACTTTAAAACCGAATATCTTAGAAATCTTGCATTAAACTGTATCCGAAACTAATATGAAATCAACTCAAATTAAATTTGCTAACTAACTTTTACGCTCAAATAATTTATAAGAGCTTAGGTTTCTCGTGGTATCACTGCAGGTGAAGGAGGTTGACTTTTTGGTTGACTTTTGAAAGACGAATTGTTATGTCCGCTACGCTTGACCGCTCACTCAGTACACTCCATAATGCAACACATTCAGTCAAAACACAACATACAAAATGGACGTCACCGGTGACAAACACTCTGCACACTTCAAGAATTTAAGGAAGAACACTCTCATACGAACAGTTACAGTAATAACATAGCTACAAATACATTGGGTACGTTGTTTACTTGCAAATTCATCAACTGTCAACAACGTGTATTACAACGGAACAGGTAAATGGATGCAGCATGCATCAACTGTCAACAACATGTAATAAAACGGGACAGGTAAATGGATGCAGCATGCGAAACAAAATAAACAGCTGATTCAAGGCACATGCTCGTCATCCATAAGACCGACATTTGTGGCTATGCAAAACCGGGGCACTACAGTATTATGCATATTGCATGCATTTTTTCTAATATGCAAATAGTTTTGAACAAAACTGTTGTATAGCAAGGCTTTATATGTAAAAAAACCTCAGCCGTACAGCTTTCCGAGTGTAGGGTTATGTGATGTTTTGTAAGATACCGTAACTGAGAACTTCGACTACATATAGATTATCGGTTTGTACTGAGCGTGTTCTGGCTGTGTGCTGTTTGCCTGCACATTCGCAAACGTCTTCTTTCGTTCCTTTACAAGGTTGTAATTTGTGACTGTGATCTGGTCTGAGTAACTTGTATTTTTATAAACAGAAACTACGTGTACCTATAAAACATTTGTTAGTTATATTGATTTGAATAGAGAACGACAAGGTCACGTACTTGTACAAACCGGGCGAGATCCAGACCAAGTTCCATTTGCCTGACACGTTCGTAGTTGACTTCCGGATGTGAGTTTATATCCCTTGTTACAGGTAATGTTAACTTCTGAATCAAATATAGAATTGTTGGAAAGCAATTGCTTTCCGTTTTTGACATCTGATAAATCTTGACTGCAGCTAACAACTCAAAGATAAATTGATGTCATGTGTTATCATGGATTTTGGAGCGAGGAGCTAACTTTTCCAATTCCAATTTTTCTTTTTTTTTCTTATGCCTTACAATTTGTGTTTTCAAACGGCCCATTGATGTCTTTAGAACACACACACACACACACACACACACAAAGCTTACTAAGCAAATTACATTACTATGTACTTGACTTAGGGTCTTCTTTTGCAATCGGTATAAGTCAATAGCAGTAACCACACATTGATACAAGTATGACATGTAATTATACCAAATATTCGAATATTACAACAGCCCTGACTACAACTCAGCCTTCTAAGTCATCATATTTCTCTCTTACATTCCTGAGTTGACGACATGGGCTTTTCCATCATTTAATTTGGATTTGTCTATTTGAGCAAATAGGGATGTTAGTCAAAAATCAAAGCAGAAATGCAAATAGTGTAGATCCTGATGGAATGGCTCATTATTAGCCCTATCATATGGATCTACACTGTTTATACAGGTATCTGGTTTGGCCTGCAAAGCTGAATGTGTTTATTTTATACAATTATTGTTTATTTGTCTAAAGCTTTAATCAAAATCCTAAAACGGGCGAAAACCCCAGAGCAGGTGGAAATATTAACGACGGATTTTAAACGATACAGGAAGTATATATCAGAATAAGGTCAGAAAATTGGATTAAATATAAAATTATCTACGGTTCTAATTCACTCTACTTAAGAAACCAGTACATGCAAAAAAAATAACATGGAAATGGAACTAGCTTTCATCTGCCTGATGATGAAGTTCCCATGTGCATTTCGTTTTGTTTTTAAATTAAATGATTGAATATCGTCTTTATTTTGTGTTAAATTCTTACTTCATTATCACAGAAATACAATTAGCCACTTTGTAAGACATTGTATCATCGGAGTATAATAATCAGAACCGCATTAGCTAGCAAACAAAACCAAATAACCTTATAAGAGTCTTTGTCATACATTTATATGTTCTACAATGTCGAACCAAAGGCTCTGATCTCACAGGGTGAAACGGCCCTTTATTCCAGCATGCATTCCTAAGACACATTTCCCTTTTGCGTGGCCCAGATATGTACCAGTACATCTTGGCTACAATCCTGACCAAGTCTGAGATCTCTGATATATTCTGTAACCCTCGTACATGTCTGGCTAATTAAATCCAGCGCTGCATTTGAAACGCGCAGATTCGTATTAAAATTGAAAGTTGTGTCTGAAAAAAAAGGTAAGAGAAAAGTCCAGGGAGTGCCACAATCACAAACCGCAGCCCTTCCCAGACCCCAAGAGGAAGAGGAAACCGACAAATCTAAACAAGCACAAACCGAACAAACGTACGAAAAGCACTAAGATTAGCTCTCTCTTCCCCAAGCGAGGTAATCGCAATATCAAAAGGACTGAAAAACACAAGAACAAAATGACACACGGAAAGACATACAACAAATCGCCCCGTAGAATAAACCACAAAGCAACAAGGAGTAAGACTAACACCAGGACCACCGCCTTTGAATGGTCGGTAGAGCAAACCACCAGGGGTTATAAAGCACTTTTACAGCTAGCTAACTTCACCCTGGGTCCCGATGCAACACTTAATACATAAATACATAAAAATTCGGTTCGCATAAAGGCTCCCAACTCAGTCAATGCATCAAAGCAAAAACATAAAAATCAAATTAATCACTATAATAAACAAAGAGGAGTACTCATGGCTTATTATACTGTATGCCAGAGTAAAACACTTCTGCAACAAGGTATATCGGAATTAGAATTTTACGGTGACTTAGTGTACAGATTTAGAAAAAAATGTAGGGAAATCTAACTTTTCGGAGCAATTTAGGAAACTTATTAACCGATATAAAAGAATTGGCTATAACCTGGAAATTATACGGCAGTCTGAAAACACTTCTCCAACAAGGTATATCGGAACCAGAATTTTACGGTGACTTAGTGTACAGATTTAGAAAAAACTATAGAAAAAAATAACTTTTCGGAGCAACTCAGGAAACTTATTAACCGTTATAAAAGAATTGGCTTTAGGCTGGATATTATGCAACAGACTGCATTCCTATTTGTCATGCCGATCATTGTTGACGGCTATTCTTCACTCTTTAATTGCACGATGGCGGTTCGGGCCTCAGACTCAATGACAGCCTCTTCGTAAATGTTTAACCTGTGGGTTGGGGCTTGACGATCTGTCTTTGGCTTGGCCCGCCGTGGTTCAACTATTGGTTTTCATTAAGTCTAGCATACAGTAGAATTAGCCATGAGTGTTTATTATAGTGACTAATTTGATTTTTATGTTTTCGCTTTGACGCATTGACTGAGTTGGGATCCTTTATGTGAACCGAATTTTTAGGTATTTCTGTATTAAGAGTAGCATCGGGACTCAGGGTGACGATCTGTCTTTGGCTTGGCCCGCCGTGGTTTAACTATTGGTTTTCATTTAGTCTAGCATACAGTAGAATTAGCCATGAGTGTTTATTATAGTGACTAATTTGATTTTTATGTTATCGCTTTGACGCATTGACTGAGTTGGGATCATTTACGTGAACCGAATTTTTAGGTATTTCTGTATTAAGAGTAACATCGGGACCCAGGGTGAAGCTGGCTAGTCGTAAAAGTGCTTTAAACACCCCGGTGGTTTTCTCTACTGACCGTTCTAAGCCGGTGGTCCCGGTGTTAGTCTTACTTTTGCTGCTTTGTGGTTTATTCTACAAGGCGATTTGTTTTATGTCTTACCTTGTGTTATTTTGTTCTTGTGTTTTTCAGTCCTTTTAGTATTGCGATAACCTCGCTTGGAGAAGAGAGGGCTAGTCTTAGTGCTTTTCGTACATTTGTTCGATTTGTGCGTGTTTGGATTTGTCGGTTTCCTCTTCCTCGTGGTGTCTGGGAAAGGCTGCGGTTTGTGGTTGTGGCACTCCCTGGACTTTTCTCTTACCCTTTTTTTGTATTGAAGTTAACTTGCATTTCCACTTCACTTGCATTATTTGTAATAAGTTCATATCTACCATTTGGGGTTGCACTTGGATGAGAAAAAGTTTTAACTGTAATAAAAGCAAATCGGTCAAATATTCTATTTGAGATTACTATTTTTTGTTACGAGTATAAGTTTATATAGGGCTCTTCAATGTGTGTTTGGTCCTTTAATGGGCCTGAAATAAAATGTTTCGTGCTACAGAAACCGACTTACTGCTGATCATTCTGTATTGTATTGTGTGTCTTCATTTGTATGTGCGCATGCGTGTTTGTCAGCTGTTAATGCTTTAGGCAGACTGTTTTGGTCTATCTAGCTATCTATCTATCTATCTTGCTCGTTGGTGTTAGTCTTACTCTTTGCTGCCTTTTCTTTATTTATTTCACGAGGCGATTTTTTTATGTCTTGCGTTATTTTGTTCTTGTGTTTTTCAGTGATTAGTGATAAATTTTATTTTTATGTTTTTGATTTGATTTGACTGAGTAGAGAGCTTTTATGCGAATCGGTTTTTATTTACACCGGGCTGGAGCCCGGCGTATCTATTTGAGGTTGTTTTTGTAAAATGTGTATGCATTTAGGAAAGCATGGAAAGATTTGGGCCGAAAGAAAACGTTATGAGTGGAGAAAAGAATGAAACACTGGTACACAGATGATTTCGGATATAGTATGTTCGGCCTAGGTTATGGATGGCGACATGTAATTATGTATGCGTGCTAGAAAACAGACAATCATAGTTGATTTTTTTTTTTTTTTTTTTTACATAGCTCTGATAACGTCTATAATGTTTTTATCGTTGAGTATTGCGATAATTCATATAATTACAACCTTTCATAAATTATAACATTTTTTTCACTATACTACGATCTATAGGGAGCTAACATCACGAAAACATGCCTATATAATTTTGACCCCCTTTAACCCCACTTTTATATAGTTAAACAGGGTTTACAGGGGTATACATTATTTTTGTTATTTCTGCTCAAAACATAGATTGTGGGTACTCGTTAGAACCGCCTCGTCGAGGCAGTTCTAACAATTACACACAATCTATGTTTTGTGCAGAAATATTAAAATATCAGAATTTTTTGTCTGAAAATTTTCAGTTTTTGGTGGTAAAATTTTCAATATAGTTGAATAGGCGTGTTGTCGTAATGGTAATGCCTGACAGATTAGTTTCCCTGCGTATTGATGCATTCTATTAATGTTTTCTTGTGTATATCTGTATAAAAAGTAGCATCGGCACCTAGGGTGAAGTTGGCTAGTGCTTTAAAACCCCTGGTGGTTGATTCTACTGACCGTTCTAAGGCGGTGGTCCCGGTGTTAGTCTTACACTTTTTTGCTTTGTGGTTAATTCTACGAGGCGATTTGTTTTATGTCTTACCTTGTGCTGTTTTGTTCTTGTGTTTTTCAGTCCTTTTAGCATTGTGACTACCTAGCTTGGGGAAGTTAATCTTAGTGCTTTTCGTACGTTTGTTCGGTTTGCGCTTTTTTTTTTTCTGTTGTTGTTGTTGTTGTTGTTGTTTTGTTTTGTTTTTTTTTGTTTGTATGCTTTTCGTACGTTTGTTCGGTTTGCGCTTTTTTTTTTTTTTTTTTTTTTTTTTTCTGTTGTTGTTGTTGTTGTTTTGTTTTGTTTTTTTTTGTTTGTATGTTTGTTTGATTTTTTGTTCTTTTTTTCTGTTTCCTCTTTGTCATTTACTTGTACAAATACTAGTAAAGAAACACAAAAATAGTTGTTAAAGAAGACAGCATTTTAAAAGCAGTAAACCAAATGTTTGAGTGTCGTTAAGGAAATAGGTGTTTAAGTTGCATGTTTGCCGTGCTGATCGGACGCAGTATGCAGCGTAACAACAGGTAACCTCTTCAAATCAAATAAAAAAGAATATGGTATATTTGTATCCTTTTATGAATGTGTGTATCTATCGCAGCAAGTTGTCATTCTTCTGGTCTGTGAATACATTAAAAAAAAGAGAGATAAAAGTCAAGGGAGTGCCATAATTACAAATCGCAGCCCTTCAAGAAAAACAGAAGGAAAGAGAAAACAGACAAAATCAAAAAAGCGCAAATCGAATAAACGCACAGAAAGCACTTAGCTTAGCTATCAGGGTAAGACATAAAATAAATCGCCTCGTAGAATAAATCACAATGCTAAAAGGACTGAAAAACACAAGAACAAAACAACACAAGGTATGACATAAAACAAATCGCCTCGTAGAATACACCACAAAGCAACAAAGCGTAAGACTAACACCGGGACCACCGCCTTAGAATGGTCAGTAGAATAAACCACCTGGGTGGGGAGAGGTTTAAGCACTGTTACAGCAAGCCAACTTCAGCCTGGGTCCCGATGCCACTCTTAATCACAACAAGTAAAACAGAAAGCAAAATGAGAAGTTGTTGAAGGTGACCAAAATGCTATCATCACACAACAACTAGTAAAACTGAAAGCAAAGTGGGCAGCTATTGAAGACGGTGACCACAATGCTAGCATCACAACATATACAGCAAAAAAAAAAAAAAGAGCTACAAAGAGTAAGAACAACACCAGGACTACCGCCTTAGAACGGCCAGTAGAACAAAAAACTTTACCCTGTGTCCCGATGCTAATCTTAATACAGAAATATATAAAAATCAGTAAATGTTTAAAAAATCATTTTTTATGTATTGCTTATAGCCAGTACATAAAAATTCGGTTCGAATAAAGGCTCCCAATTCAGTCAATGCATCAAAGCGAAAACATAAAAAAAATCAAATTAATCACTATAATATTCAAAGATGAGTACTCATGGATAAGTCTACTGTATGCCAAAGTAACTGAAAACCAATAGCTGAACCACGGCGGGCCAAGCCAAAGACATTATCGTCAAAGCCCACCCCACTGGTTAAAGTTTTACGTAGAGGCCGTCATTCAGGCTGAGGCCCGAACCACCGTCGTGCAATTAAAGAATGAAGCATAGTCATCAACAATGTTTGGGTTGACAACTAGGCATGCAGTCTGCCGCATAATATCCAGGTTATAGCCAATTCTTTTATAACGGTTAATAAGTTTTCTGAATTGCTCCGAAAAGTTAGATTTTCCTACAAATTTTCTAAATCTGTACACTAAGTCACCGTAAAATTCTGGTTCCGATATACCTTGTTGCAGAAGTATTTTCAGACTGACGCTATATTTTTCTACCAAGGCACTTTTTCGAAAACGCCTTACACATTTTAAAATAACGATAGCCCTGCCTTAAACCGCCGGAGGGTTTGAAGCACTTTTACAGCTAGCCAATTTCACGCTAGGTCCCGGATGCTACTCTAATACAGATATACATAAAATTCGGTTTGAATAAAGGCTCCCAACTCAGTCAATTCAACAAAGCGAAAACATAAATATCAAATACTAGTAAACAAAGTCGAGTACTCATGGCTAATTCTACTGTATGACAGAGTAAATGAGAACTAATAGATAAACAACGGCGGGCCAAGCCACAGACATATCGGCAAGCCCCAACCTACTGGTTAGTATTATGAAGAGGCCGTCATTGTGTCTGAGGCCCGAACCGCCGTCGTGCAACCAAAGAGTGAAACATAGTCAGCAGCGGCTATAATAGGATAGCTCCTGAATAACGTCACTTCTGTTCTATTGAAATAAAAAAATGTTTACCAGTGCACGTCGGTTCGATTCCTGACCAAGTCTCGTCCTGCTGGCATGTTCTATAAGTGTCGTACTTGTCTTGCAGAATAAATCCACTATTGCATTCAAAACGCAGTGTTGCATTGAAACTGAATGTGTTGTTGAAATCACCCTTCATGTCCACTTCTTTTCCATTATTTGAAATAAGGAAATATCGACCATTTGTAGTTTCATTCGGATGAGAACAATTGACTACTGTAAAAAAAACAAGCGGATGAAATAATAAAAAGACGTTAACATTATCAACTCCTATTGCTCTGTTTCCGAGTGTGTTTATGCATTTACATGTGACTGAAGACAATGTACTATATTGTGACAGAAACAAAGTCATATGCTAAAGAGTGGTTTATTTTTACAGGTTAAAGTACATTTTTGCTAACTCTGGCACCGGAAAGCTGTACGATTTTGATATAGGAAGAAAGCATTAACATGTTTGTTAATAAAACAACCGTATAGCAGCTGTACATACATTGCATTTCACAAAACTCGCACGTTTTTATGGAGGCCCAGTTGATACTTATCAAATTCTAAGTATACAAAACCTTATGTATTCAGGTTAAAATCACAGCACAGAAAGAAAGATATGTTCAAAACAGGAAGCAGAATGTTTATTTTTGCATGTGCATATGCAAACATGAAGCCATGAGTAACACAGAGGCTGTTTGCTGCATTTATGGGAAATGGGAAAATACCCAGCTTTGCTGTCTGTTTTTTTTTTTTATTTTTTTTTTTTATTTTTTTTTTTTTTTATTTTATTTTATTTTATTTATTTATTTATTTTTTTTTTTTTTTGTATTTTGGATGCAAGTTGCATATCAGACAAAGTTTCTACCGTGTTATTTATCATGGATTAGAAGGTATACCAAAATGCATTAACACAAAAGTCTGCTCGATATTTTGTCCAATATAGCCTCTAAGATAAGCCCGTAAGAAAAAGTTAGATTCCAAACATAACATCATTTTGAATGACACATTTTAAATTATACCAGATATCTTGCGGGCGCTCTTGTTCGTGATTTTTCAGTAACCAATATTCGCATAGAACAGAGTATTATACTTACATAAGTCTTTTAAATATATTTTGAAGGGATTCGCCGCGCCTTTCGTCAGGCTCATAATTTTTAAACCTTTGTTGACGAACTATACACGGTAAGATACTCGGTAAGAATGCGTAAAGACCACATTTGATCAGTGAAATAATTTCCGCACGCAAAAACATGTTTATCAAAATGCCATAAAAACACGCCGCTTTTCGAAACGCGACAAAATTTTACGAAACGCGACAACAGCTTTAAACAATTAGTACGAATATATATTCAGACATCAACTGTAAAGTAGTTGCGGTCATGGTACCAAAGCCGTAATCCAAAATCATAAATCCATAAACGAATGACGAATCAGAATGTTCAGACCAACAGACATGGACCCCAGAACAAAGGGTGTAATCAGGCGTCCGCGGATAGTAAGCATTACTTGGTAAGCAAGCTTCGCCCACCATGCCCATGGGCCTGAACGAAGGAAATATCGGTAGAAGCGTATGTCTGGGATTTAGGAAGTCTACTTATGGCGCGTCTGTAAACAGAAACTACAACTGCTTTGCAAAATCTAACACAGTATCATGCAAATTGCATGCATTTTTTTTTCTAAAATGCGATTTGTTTCGATTGATATACAGGAGTTTTGAATAAAACAGTGTCAAGGCTTTATATAGAAAAAAAACTCAACAGTACAGCTTTCCGAGTATAAGGTTGTTTGTCTGCTCATTTGCGAATGTCTACTTTCGTTCGTTTACAAGGTTGTTATTTGTGACTGTGGTTTGGTCTGAGTAACTTGTATTTTTACAAATAGAAACTACATGTACCTATTCTTAAGCGAATCGCATTACTATGAAGTTGACTTAATGTCTTCATTTGCAATTGTATAAGTCAGTAGGAGTACCCATACATTGAGACAAACATGACACATAGTTATACCTAACATTACATTCTCATATTACTACAACTCAGCCTTCTAATAAATAATGATTATTCATCCCGTTCCATCCTCATCCTGAGTTGACGAAATGGGCTGCTTAATCATTTAATTTGGATATGTTTATTTTAACAAATAGGGATGTCAGTAAAATGTCAAAACAGAATAGCAAACAGTGTAGATTCTGATGCGATGGCTCATCAATTTTAGCCCTATCGGAGGGATCTACACTGTTTGCACAGATATCTGGTTTGGCCTGCTCTGCCAGCTAAAAGGGTTCATTTAATACAATTATTTTATGTTTGTCTAATGCAATAATCAAAATCATAAAACGGGTCTAGACGAAAATTCTAGAGTGTGTGTAAATATTAATGACGGCTTTTTAAACGATATAGGAAGTATATTCCAGAGTAAGGTCAGCAAAATCGAATTAAACATAAAATTATCCATGTTTCTTATTCACACTACTTAAGAAATTAGTACATGCTAAAAAACAAAACAAAAAAAAAAAAAAAAAAAAAAAAAAAAAAAAAAAAACATGAAATTGACACTCACTTACAGTTGCCTAAGGTAAACGTTTCCATATACATTTCGATTTGTTTTCAATTGAACGAGTTAATATCGTCTTAATTTGTTTTAAATTCCTACTTTTTTATCAAAGAAATACAATTAACCAAGGATGTTCCATTGTCTCTATGTAAATAAAACTAAGGTTAATTTTCAATAACCAAAAATTATACCATAGCTAGACCATGGGATAATTTTCAATTTTGAAAATTAACCCATGGTTTTATTTATAGATCTCACAGGTGTACTTTAGAATGACTGTCAACTCATCAGTGCACCGTAACCTTTTTCATTCTCTGGACTAATTCCGCAGGCGATGGATATTTTATATTTCCCCCCCCCCCCCCCCCACACACACACACACATCCCCGCCCCCCCAAAAAACAAACAGATTGTTGTTTTCTGGGTAAAATAAGAAAAATATTTCAAAATGTTGTATGTTGAATTTTGTTTCAGCAGACATTTTGAAACATTTTCATATTTTTTCCTAGAAAACAGACTTTGACACTTCATGCAAATTGTCTCCAAATGTCAAATGTTTATTGGAAAAATAAACGTATCATCAATATGTTGTTTGCTGAAAATGCCCAGAGTGCTGAACATCAATTTACAACAGATGACATTTTTGAAATAAGTTTCTTATTTTTTTTCTCAGGAAACTGGATTTGACATTTCATGTACATTGTGTTAACTAGAGACAGTTTGCATCAAATGTCAAATTCTGTTGGCTGGTAAAACTAAGAAAGTATCATCAAATATATTGTCCGCTGATATTGTCCAGAGAGTGGTAAAGGTTAGAGGAACTTCAAAATTTACTTCTGCACTGAGCAACTTTCTATTTAAAAATGACATTTTTTGTTGAATAAAACACATGAGACCAGACAGTCTGTCTGAAGAATATTATAATGACCAAAGCTAGAGCTGACCAACCAGATTGCACCAAAGTTTGACCAAATTAAGATGCTGATGTAATTTCATTTGATTGGCAAGATTGCAACCAATCAGATTTTAGCAGTAGTGCCTCAGTTAGTTTTATTCAAAAAAGGTGGGGTGTTGCATCCTTTTTAGTACACAAGGTCAATAGGTCCAGCATAACATCAGACTGCCTGTTACCACTTTACCATAAAAATATAAGAAAAAGAGAAATAGAGGTAAACAAGTAGAAAAAAGATATACTAAATAAATAAAAGTATAGTTTTTGTAAGAAAAAAAAAACAACAAAAAAAAAAAAAAAAAACAGTCCCATACATTGGTTAAAACAGATAAACCATGTTATTGGCTCGGTTTTGAGAATACTGTAAATTATATCATAATTTGGTGACCTTTCACTGTCTGACCCAAACTCGGCTCCGCCTCGTTTTGGGTCAGACAGTGAAAGGTCACCAAACTATGGTATAATTTACAGTATACCCAAAACCTCGACAATAACCATGGTTTATCTATAATTTAGCCACTCCTAAAGACACTGTGTCTTCGGGATATAACAATAAAAATTGCATCAGCCAGCAAGCAAACCCAAAGAATCTGATAAGAGTCTTTGTCATACATTGACATATTCTACACTATTGAACCAAAGGCTCTGATCGCACAGGGTGATATGGCTCATCATTTCCAGCATACACTCCAAAGACACATTTTCCTTTGGCTTGGCCCAGATATGTACCAGTACATGTCGGCTCTAATCCTGACCAAGTTTCATTTTCTTGATATATTCTGTAACTCTCGTACATGTCTGGCTGAATAAATCCAGCATTGTATTTGAAACACAGAGTCGTATTATAACTGAATATCTGTTTGAAGGTGACTTGCATTTCCAATTTATTTCCATTATTTGAAACAAGGACATACCTACCATTGGGCGTTGCAACTAGATGAGAGCAGTTTTGGGATGCAATAAAAGCAGACGGATTAAATGTGGTATTTGAGATTACTAGTTTTGTAAGAAGTAGTTTTATACAGGGCTCTAAAATGTATGTTCGGTCCTTTTACGTGCCTGACATAAACTCTTTATGACAGACACAGATTTACTGCTGATCATACTATCGTATTGTATTGTGTGTCTTTTTGTGCATATACGTGTCTGCAACTGTCTGTGCTTTGGGTTGTGTTTATCTATCTATCTATCTATCTATCTATTTATCTATCTATCTATCTATCTATCTATCTATTACTTGTATCAAATTTGATTATCGTAACAGAACACGAGAATGATTGAACTGTTAGACAAGACTGTCGTCTAAAAGCAGTAAACCAATTTGTTGTAGTAAAGGAACTTCGTGGTCATGTGGCATGTTTCCCTACTGAACGGACGTATTATGCAGAGTCACAGCAACAGATAAGCGATACAGACTATATGTATTTTTTCTGTGGTGCATATGTTACGCAGTGAATGGCTGTGTGTGTCATTCTTCTGGTCAGTGAACATATTCAGGTCACCAAATGGTTACAATTAGGCTTGTCCTGGAAAAACATCACTTCTGATATATTGTGATAGTAACACATGTTTACCAATACACGTCGGTTTCATTCCTGACCAACTTTGCTCTGCTGGCATGTTCTATAAATGTCGTACTTGTCAGGTAGAGTAAATCCACTATTGCAATAAAACACTCCGTGTTGTATTAAAATGGAATGTTGAGTTGAAAAGTCTGTTCCTGTCCACTTCATTTTCATTATTTGAAATAAGGAAATATAGATCATTTAATGCTTTGTTTTGGTGAGAACAGTTAACTACTGCAAAAGATCATTTAGATAAAATACAACACAAATACACATTATTAACTATTAACACCTACAGTTTTATTTCCGAGTAAGTTTTTGTCTTTACATGTGACTGAAGACAAGGCATTGCGGTGTGACAGAAACAAATTCAAAACATACTGAGTAGTTAATTATAGAAAACAGGGTAAGAGAAAAGTCCAGGGAGTGCCACAATCACAAGCCGCAGCCCTTCCCAGACCCCAAGGAAGAGGAAACCGACAAATCTAAACAAGCACAAACCGAACAAACGTACGAAAAACACTAAGATTAGCTCTCTCTTCCCCAAGCGAGGTAATCGCAATACTAAAAGGACTGAAAAACACAAGAACAAAATGACACACGGAAAGACATACAACAAATCGCCTCGTAGAATAAACCACAAAGCAACAAAGAGTAAGACTAACACCGGGACCACCGCCTTAGAACGGTCGGTAGAGCAAACCACCGGGAGGGTTAAAGCACTTTTACAGCTAGCTAACCATCCTGGGTCCCGATGCTACTCTTAATACAGAAGTACATAAAAAATCGGTTCGCATAAAGGCTGCCAACTCAGTCAATGCATCAAAGCGAAAACATAAAAATCAAATTAATCACTATAACAAACAAAGAGGTAATCACAATACTAAAAGGTTCGTATACTATAGGTTTGTATTCAGCGTGTTCTGGCTGTGTTCTGTTGGTGTGCGCATGCGCAGATCTCTTCTTTAGTGCCTTAAGAACGTTGTTGTTTGTGTGTGTGATCTTGTCTGAGTTAGCCGTATTTTTAATAAACAGAAGCTATCTATAAAACGTTTGTTAATAATATCTTTTTTCTGGAATATAGAGAATGACATAGTCATTTTCTTGTGCAAACTGGCTGAGACTCGGACCATTTTTCATTTGCCTGACACGTTCTTATTTGACTTTCAGATGTACTTTTATATCCTTACTGTTAACAATTTACCCAAAACTTGAATTGTTGGGGAGCCAGTGCTTTACGTTTATTACATCAGGTATTTGTGATTACTAATTCTATAAGAAATAAAGTTTTGTATACGGCTCTTTAATTTATGTCTGCGTACGTTTATGTGCCTGACGTAAAAAGTGCATATGTGACAGATATAGGCTTTTCGCTGATCATACTATCGCATTGTATTGACGTCTCCGTTTGTATGTGCACATATGAGTCTGTCAGTGTCCCAGTGTTGCTTGAGGCCGACTGATCCATCTATCTATCTATCTATCTATCTTTCTTGCAAAATTCCAAAGCAAGCATTACTTATAGAAAGATTGCCCATCATAAAGGAACACATGAATGACTGAACAGTAAAACAAAATAGAAGGGAAGGCAATGATCAGGAACCGATACAATTATCCCACAACTCCCATCAGAGACATCAAAGGGTAAGAAACACAAACACGAAATAACTAGACCCTAATGGAAACATCACTAGCGGAAAGCCAAACGGACAGTTGCTTTCCCACAAAGTGGCCAAATGGCTATCCAAAACAAAAATATATAAGCGACATACACACTCAAAGACGAATTCTAACAAAATAAACCATGACAGAAGAACTGCCTTGGAACGGTCAGTGAAAAGTAATTCACTGGGGTGCTTAAATCGATTTTACGTGACCACAATCCTCGCCCTTACTTCTGCCGCGGTTTAGACACATAATTTGTTCAGTCCGCATAAAGGCTTCCTAACTCATCAGTGCTACATCTCCGAGAACACAAAAAAATCAACTAATTACAGAGATGTAACAATGACAAGGACTCGACAGCACGAAACAACTGAAATGCTGGAGCAAAAGAAAACCAACAGTTAGACTCCGGTGGGCCCGACCAAAAATAGAGCATCAAGTACCAACCAACATTACCCAAAATAAATTTCAAGTAAGCCGTTACGCTGGAACCATCATAGAATCTGAGGCCTAACTCGCCGACGTGCAATTAAAGAGGGAAGCAAAGTTATTAACCGTGACTGGGTTAACAACCATGCATGCAGTCTGTCGTATAACATTTATGTTGTACCCATTTTTTTATATCGAAGAATGATTTTACGAAATTGGGTACTGAAGTCATTGCAAGCATATATTTTTAAAGACTGCATTTTAAAAGCAGTAAGCTGATTTGTGAATTGCCATTTAGGAAACAGGTGGTCTAGAGGTATGTTTACCCTACTACACGGACGTAATATGCTGCGAAACAACAGGTAACCGATTCAAAATCGAAATCAAAAAAGAATATGGAACATTTGTATTCGTGTGCGAAGGCGTGTATCTGACGCAGTGGATGGTTGTGTTTGTCATTCTTCTAGTCTGTGAATATATTTAAGTCAGCAAACGCCTACAACAGGATAGTTCCTAAATAACGTCACTTCTGTTCTATTGAAATAAAAATAAATGTTTAGCAGTACGCGTCGGTTCCATTCCTGACCAAGTCTCGTTCTGCTGGCATTTTATGTAATTGTGGTACTTGCGTGGCAGAATAAATCCACCACTGCTTTTAAAACTGTATTAAAATTGAATAAGTTTTGAAAACACATTACATGTAAACTTCGTTTTTTATTATTTGAAATATGTAAGTATCGACAACTTGTGTTAAAAACAGTTGGATTTAATAATAAATAGATATTAACATTATCAACTCCTATAGTTCTGTTTCTGAGTGTGTTTATGCATTTACATATGACTAAAGACAGTGTATTATTTTGTGAAAGAAAAAAGACGTACATACTAAATAGCTGATCATTAGTACGGGTTCATGTTCAAAATTTCTGCTAACGCTACCGACTGAAAAATATAGGACTTGTACTAATATAGGAAGAACGCCTGGACATGCCTGTGAATAAAACAACTGTATAGCAGATAGGCATACGTTGCTTTACGCGGAAAGTTGCAGGTTTTTATGTAGTCCCAGTTAATACTTAACAAATTCTAAATATACAAAGTTAGAGAAAACCTTGTGTATTCAGATTAAAATCACAGAACAGAAAGAAAGACATGTCCAAAACAGAAAGCAGAATGTTTATTTTTTCATGTGCATATGCATACATGAAGCCATACGTGGTACAAAGGCTGTTTGCCGCATTCATGGGAGAATACACTGTTTTCCTGTCTGACATATTTAAAAAAAAAATGCATGCTAACTGCATTTCAAATAAACCTCATACCGTTTTCTATAGCATTTATTAGAAGATATATAAAATGGATGAACAATATATATATATATATATATATATATATATATATATATATATATATATATATATATATATATATATATATATATATATATGCTCGATATTTTGTCTAATATGGCCTATAAAGCACGTAAGAAAAAGTAAGATTCCAAATTGTATAACACCATTTTGAATGTTACATTATAGATTTACCAGACACCTTTCGGGCATTCGTGTTCATAATTTTTCAATAACCAATATTCATAACAAAAAGGGTATTATACTTACATAAGTCTTAAAAATGCATTTTGAAGTATTCACAGCGCCTTTCGTCTTCCCATAAATGATAAACCCTTGTTGACGTACTATACTCGGTAAGAATGTATAAAGACCAACTTTAATAAGTGAAATAATTTCCGCACGTTAAAATGTTTATCAAAATTCCATAAAATACGTGCCGCTTCACGAAACGCGACAAGAATTTTTACCAATCAGTGCTAATTTATATTCAGACATCAACTGTAAACATACATTAATTTATCGCCAGTCGGGTATACTTTACATGTCAGTGGTCACCTGTGGTTAATAGAACTAACAATTGCTTGGCAAAAGTCTAAAACGGATCGTGCTAATTGCATGCCTTTTTTAATGCAATTTGTTTTGAATTGCTATACAGTGGTTATGTATTAAACAATATCAAGTCTTTATATATACAAAAACTCAGCCGTATATCTTTCCGAGTGTAGGGTTACGTGTTGTTTTGTAAGATACCGTAATAGAGGACCACGACTACATATAGATTATGGGTTCGTATCGAGCGTGTTCTGGCTGTGTGCTGATTGCGAATGTCTTCTTTCGTAGCTTTAGAAAGGTTTTACTTGTGAGTTTGGTCTTGTCTGAGTAGCTTGTATTCTTTAAACAGAAACTAAATTTACCTATAGAACATTTGTTTGTTATATTTATTAGTAAAACAGAGAACGACAAGGTCACTTACTTGTACAAACTGGGAGAGATCCGGACCAAGTTCCATTTGCCTGACACGTTCTTAGTTGACTTCCGAATGTGAGTTTATATCCTTTGTTACAAGTAATGTTAACAATTGAACCAAATATAGAATTGTTGGAAAGCCATTGCTTTCCATTTACGACATCTGATAAATCTTGACTGCAGCTAACAACTGAAAGATAAATTGATGACGTGTTATCAGGCATTTCGGAATGATGTATAAACTATTTAAACTCCAAGAAGAAATATATTGTTAAGTCGATAATGTTATGATTTTTTTTCTCATTCCTGCCCGACTGTAATTCTAAACGCAAACAGCCTTTGATGACTTTAGGAAATATACACACACGCACGCACACACAACTTACTAAGCAAATCGCATTTGTATGTACTTTACCTAAGGTTCTTCATTTGCAATCGGTATGCGTCAGTAGCAGTAGCCATACATATATGCATTTTTACAGCTAGCCAACTTTACCCTGGGTCCCGATGCTAATCTTAATACAGAAATATATAAAAATCAGTAAATGTTTAAAAAAATCATTTTTTATGTATTGCTTATAGCCAATCCATAACAATTCGGTTCGCATAAAGGCTCCCAATTCAGTCAATGCATCAAAGCGAAAACATAAAAATCAAATTAATCACTATAATATTCAAAGATGAGTACTCATGGATAAGTCTACTGTATGCCAAAGTAACTGAAAACCAATAGCTGAACCACGGCTGGCCAAGACAAAGACATTATCGTCAAAGCCCACCCCACTGGTTAAAGTTTTACGTAGAGGCCGTCATTCAGTCTGAGGCCCGAACCACCGTCGTGCAATTAAAGAATGAAGCATAGTCATCAACAATATTTGGGTTGACAACTAGGCATGCAGTCTGCCGCATAATATCCAGGTTATAGCCAATTCTTTTATAACGGTTAATACGTTTTCTGAATTGCTCCGAAAAGTTAGATTTTCCTACAAATTTTCTAAATCTGTACACTAAGTCACCGTAAAATTCTGGTTCCGATATACCTTGTTGCAGAAGTATTTTCAGACTGACGCTATATTTTTCTACCAATGCACTTTTTCGAAAACGCCTTACGAATTTTAAAATAACGATAGCCCTGCCTTAAACCGCCGGAGGGTTTGAAGCACTTTTACAGCTAGCCAACTTCACGCTAGGTTCCGGATGCTACTCTAAATACAGATATACATAAAATTCGGTTTGAATAAAGGCTTCCAACTCAGTCAATTCAACAAAGCGAAAACATAAATATCAAATACTAGTAAACAAAGTCGAGTACTCATGGCTAATTCTACTGTATGCCAGAGTAAATGAGAACTAATAGATAAACAACGGCGGGCCAAGCCACTGACATATCGGCAAGCCCCAACCTACTGGTTAGTATTATGAAGAGGCCGTCATTGTGTCTGAGGCCCGAACCGCCGTCGTGCAACCAAAGAGTGAAACATAGTCAGCAGCGGCTATAATAGTATAGTTCCTGAATAGCGTCACTTCTGTTCTATTGAAATAAAAAAAAAAAAAAATGTTTACCAGTGCACGTCGGTTCGATTCCTGACCAAGTCTCGTTCTGCTGGCATGTTCTATAAGTGTGGTACTTGTCTTGCAGAGTAAATCCACTATTGCATTCAAAACGCAGTGTTGCATTGAAACTTAATGTGTTGTTGAAATCACCCTTCATGTCCACTTCTTTTCCATTATTTGAAATAAGGAAATATCGACCATTTGTAGTTTCATTCGGATGAGAACAATTGACTACTGTAAAAAACAAGCGGATGAAATAATAAAAAGACGTTAACATTATCAACTCCTATTGCTCTGTTTCCGAGCGTGTTTATGCATCTACATGTGACTGAAGACAATGTATAATATTGTGACAGAAACAAAGTCATATACTAAAGAGTTGTTTATTTTTACGGGTTAAAGTACATTTTTGCTAACTCTGGCACCGGAAAGCTGTACGATTTTGATATAGGAAGAAAGCATTAGCATGTTTGTTAATAAAACAACCGTATATCAGCTGTACATACATTGCATTTCACAAAACTCGCACGTTTTTATGGAGGCCCAGTTGATACTTATCAAATTCTAAGTTTACAAAACCTTATATATTCAGGTTAAAATCACAGCACAGAAAGAAAGATATGTTCAAAACAGGAAACAGAGTGTTTATTTTTGCATGTGCATATGCAAACATGAAGCCATGAGTAACACAGAGGCTGTTTGCTGCATTTATGGGAAATGGGAAAATACCCAGCTTTGCTGTCTGTTTTTTTATTTTTTTTTTTATTTTATTTTATTTATTTATTTTTATTATTATTATTTTTTTTTTTTGTATTTTAGATGCAAGTTGCATATCAAACAAAGTTTCTACCGTGTTATATATCATGGATTAGAAGGTATACCAAAATGCATTAACACAAAAATATGCTCGATATTTTGTCCAATATAGCCTCTAAGATAAGCCCGTAAGAAAAAGTTAGATTCCAAACACAACATCATTTTGAATGACACATTTTAAATTATACCAGATATCTTGCGGGCGCTCTTGTTCGTGATTTTTCAATAACCAATATTCGCATAGAACAGAGTATTATACTTACATAAGTCTTTTAAATATATTTTGAAGGGATTCGCCGCGCCTTTCGTCAGGCTCATAATTTTTAAACCTTTGTTGACGAACTATACACGGTAAGATACTCGGTAAGAATGCGTAAAGACCAAACTTGATAAGTGAAATAATTTCCGCACGCAAAAACATGTTTATCAAAATGCCATAAAAACACGCCGCTTTTCGAAACGCGACAAAATTTTACGAAACGCGACAACAGCTTTAAACAATTAGTACGAATATATATTCAGACATCAACTGTAAACATACATTAATTTATCGCGACTCGGGTATACTTTATCTATCAGTTCATACCTGTGTACCATACGCTTAACAGAAACTACAACTGCTTTGCAAAATCTAACACAGTATCATGCAAATTGCATGCATTTTTTTTTCTAAAATGCGATTTGTTTTGAATGATATACAGGAGTTTTGAATAAAACAGTGTCAAGGCTTTATATAGAAAAAAAACTCAACAGTACAGCTTTCCGAGTATAAGGTTGTTTGTCTGCTCATTTGCGAATGTCTACTTTCGTTAGTTTACAAGGTTGTTATTTGTGACTGTGGTTAGGTCTGAGTAACTTGTATTTTTACAAATAGAAACTACATGTACCTATTCTTAAGCGAATCGCATTACTATGAACTTGACTTAATGTCTTCATTTGCAATTGTATAAGTCAGTAGGAGTAACCATACATTGACACATAGTTATACCTAACATTACATTCTCATATTACTACAACTCAGCCTTCTAATAAATAATGATTATTTATCCCGTTCCATCCTAAGTTGACGAAATGGGCTGTTTAATCATTTAATTTGGATATGTTTATTTTAACAAATAGGGATGTCAGTAAAATGTCAAAACAGAATAGCAAACAGTGTAGATTTTGATGCGATAGCTCATCAATTTTAGCCCTATCGGAGGGATCTACATTGTTTGCACAGATATCTGGTTTGGCCTGCTCAGCCAGCTAAAAGGGTTCATTTAATACAATTATTTTATGTTTGTCTAATGCATTAATCAAAATCCTAAAACGGGTCTAGACGAAAATTCTAGAGTGTGTGCAAATATCAATGACGGCTTTTTAAACGATATAGGAAGTATATTCCAGAGTAAGGTCAGCAAAATCGAATTAAACATAAAATTATCCATGTTTCTTATTCACACTACTAAAGAAATTAGTACATGCAAAAAAAAAAAAAAAAAACAAAAAAAAAAAAAAAAAAAAAAAAAAAAAAAAACAAAAAAAAAAAAAAAAAAACATGAAATTGACACTCACTTACAGTTGCCTAAGGTAAACGTTTCCATATACATTTCGATTTGTTTTCAATTGAACTACTTAATATCGTCTTTACTTTGTTTTAAATTCCTACTTTTTTATCAAAGAAATACAATTAACCAAGGATGTTCCATTGTCTCTATGTAAATAAAACTAAGGTTAATTTTCAATAACCAAAAATTATACCATAGCTAGACCATGGGATAATTTTCAATTTTGAAAATTAACCCATGGTTTTATTTATAGATCTCACAGGTGTACTTTAGAATGACTGTCAACCCATCAGTGCACCGTAACCTTTTTCATTCTCTGGACTAATTCCGCAGGCGATGGCAATTTCATATTCACCCCCCACCCCACACCCCTCGTCCCCCCACCCCTCCCTCCCCCCCCCCCACAAAAAAAAAAAAACAAAACAGATTGTTGTTTTCTGGGAAAAATAAGAAAAAATATTTCAAAATGTTGTATGTTGAATTTTGTTTCAGCAGACATTTTGAAACATTTTCATATTTTTTCCTAGAAAACAGACTTTGACATTTCATGCAAATTGTCTCCAAATGTCAAATGTTTATTGGAAAAATAAACGTATCATCAATATGTTGTCTGCTGAAAATGCCCAGAGTGCTGAACATCAATTTTCAACAGATGACATTTTTGAAATAAGTTTCTTATTTTTTTTTCTCAGGAAACTGGATTTGACATTTCATGTACATTGTCTCAACTAGAGACAGTTTGCATCAAATGTCAAATTCTGTTGGCTGGTAACTCTAAGAAAGTATCATCAAATATATTGTTTGCTGATATTGTCCACAGAGTGGTAAAGGTTAGAGGAACTTCAAAATTTACTTCTGCACTGAGCAACTTTCTATTTAAAAATGACATTTTTGTTGAATAAAACACATGAAACCAGACAGTCTGTCTAAAGAATATTATAATGACCAAAGCTAGAGCTGACCAACCAGATTGTACCAAAGTTTGACCAAATTAAGATGCTGATGTAATTTCTTTTGATTGGCAAGATTGCAACCAATCAGATTTTAGCAGTAGTGCCTCAGTTAGTTTAATTCAAAAAAGGTGGGGTGTTGCATCCTTTTTAGTACACGTCAATAGGTCCAGCATAACATCAGGCTGTCTGTTACCACTTTACCATAAAAATAAAAAAAAAAAGAGAAATAGAGGTAAACAAGTAGAAAAAAGATATACTAAATAAATAAAAGTATAGTTTTTGTAAGAAAAAAAAAACACAAAAAAAAACAACAACAACATAAAACAACAAAATAAACAAAAAAAAAAAAAAAAAAAAAAAAAAAAAAACAGTCCCTTACATTGGTTAAAACAGATAAACCATGTTATTGTCTTGGTTTTGAGAATACTGTAAATTATATCATAATTTGGTGACCTTTCACTGTCTGACCCAAACATTACGAAAACATGCCTATTCAAATATATAGAAAATTTTACCTCCAAAAACTGAAAAAAATCAGTAAAAAAGTCTGATACTTTTCATATATCTGCTCAAAACATGGATTGTGGGTACTCGTTAGAACCGCCTCGTCGAGGCGGTTCTAACGGGTACCCACAATCTATGTTTTTGAGCAGAAATAAGAAAAAAATGTATACCCCTATAAACCCCAGTTTTTCTATATAAAAGTGGGGTTTAAGGGGGTCAATATTATATAGGCATGTTTTCGTGATGCTCGGCTCCGAGTCGTTTGGGGTCAGACAGTGAAAGGTCACCAAACTATGGTATAATTTACAGTATACCCAAAACCTCGACAATAACCATGGTTTATCTATAATTTAGCCACGCTTAAAGACACTGTGTCTTCGGGATATAACAATAAAAATTGCATCAGCCAGCAAGCAAACCCAAAAAATCTGATAAGAGTCTTTGTCATACATTGACATATTCTACACTATTGAACCAAAGGCTCTGATCGCACAGGGTGATATGGCTCATCATTTCCAGCATACACTCCAAAGACACATTTTCCTTTGGCTTGGCCCAGATATGTACCAGTACATGTCGGCTCTAATCCTGACCAAGTTTCATTTTCTTGATATATTCTGTAACTCTCGTACATGTCTGGCTGAATAAATCCAGCATTGTATTTGAAACACAGAGTCGTATTATAACTGAATATCTGTTTGAAGGTGACTTGCATTTCCAATTTATTTCCATTATTTGAAACAAGGACATACCTACCATTGGGCGTTGCAACTAGATGAGAGCAGTTTTGGGATGCAATAAAAGCAGACGGATTAAATGTGGTATTTGAGATTACTAGTTTTGTAAGAAGTAGTTTTATACAGGGCTCTAAAATGTATGTTCGGTCCTTTTACGTGCCTGACATAAACTCTTTATGACAGACACAGATTTACTGCTGATCATACTATCGTATTATATTGTGTGTCTTTTTGTGCATATACGTGTCTGCAACTGTCTGTGCTTTGGATTGTGTTTTGTTTATCTATCTATCTATCTATCTATCTATCTATCTATTACAATATATTACTTGTATCAAATTTGATTATCGTAACAGAACACGAGAATGATTGAACTGTTAGACAAGACTGTCGTCTAAAAGCAGTAAACCAATTTGTTGTAGTAAAGGAACTTCGTGGTCATGTGGCATGTTTCCCTACTGAACGGACGTATTATGCAGCGTCACAGCAACAGATACGCGATACAGACTATATGTATATTTTTTCTGTGGTGCATATGTTACGCAGTGAATGGCTGTGTGTGTCATTCTCTGGTCAGTGAACGTATTCAGGTCACCAAATGGTTACAATTAGGCTTGTCCTGAAAAACATCACTTCTGATATATTGTGATAATAACACATGTTTACCAATACACGTCGGTTTCATTCCTGACCAACTTTGCTCTGCTGGCATGTTCTATAAACGTCGTACTTGTCATGTAGAGTAAATCCACTAAAATAATAATTGCAATAAAACACTCAGTGTTGTATTAAAATGGAATGTTGAGTTGTAAAGTCTGTTCCTGTCCACTTCATTTTCATTATTTGAAATTAGGAAATATAGATCACTTAATGCTTTGCTTTGGTAAGAACAGTTAACTACTGCAAAAGACCATTTAGATAAAATACAACACAAATACACATTATTAACTATTAACACCTACAGTTTTATTTCCGAGTAAGTTTTTGTCTTTACATGTGACTGAAGACAAGGCATTGCGGTGTGACAGAAACAAATTCAAAACATACTGAGTAGTTAATAGAGAAAAAAAGGGTAAGAGAAAAGTCCAGGGAGTGCCAAAATCACAAACCGCAGCCCTTCCCAGACCCCAAGAGGAAGAGGAAACCGACAAATCTAAACAAGCACAAACCGAACAAACGTACGAAAAGGACTAAGATTAGCTCTCTCTTCCCCAAGCAAGGTAATCGCAATACTAAAAGGACTGAAAAACACAAGAACAAAATGACACACGGAAAGACATACAACAAATCGCCTCGTAGAATAAACCACAAAGCAACAAAGAGTAAGACTAACACCAGGACCACCGCCTTAGAACGGTCGGTAGAGCAAACCACTGGGGGGTTTAAAGCACTTTTACAGCTAACTAACCATCCTGGGTCCCGATGCTACTCTTAATACAGAAATACATAAAAATTCGGTTCGCATAAAGGCTCCCAACTCAGTCAATGCATCAAAGCGAAAACATAAAAATCAAATTAATCACTATAATAAACAAAGAGGTAATCGCAATACTCAAAGGTTCGTATACTATAGGTTCGTATTCAGCGTGTTCTGGCTGTATTCTGTTGGTGTGCGCATGCGCAGATCTCTTCTTTAGTGCCTTAAGAACGTTGTTGTTTGTGTGTGTGATCTTGTCTGAGTTAGCCGTATTTTTAATGAACAGAAGCTATCTATAAAACGTTTGTTAATAATATCTTTTTTCTGGAATATAGAGAATGACATAGTCATTTTCTTGTGCAAACTGGCTGAGACTCGGACCATTTTTCATTTGCCTGACACGTTCTTATTTGACTTTCAGATGTACTTTTATATCCTTACTGTTAACAATTTATCCAAAACTTGAATTGTTGGGTAGCCAGTGCTTTACGTTTATTACATCAGGTATTTGTGATTACTAGTTCTATAAGAAATACAGTTTTGTATACGGCTCTTAAATTTATGTCTGCGTACGTTTATGTGCCTGACGTAAAAAGTGCATACGTGACAGATATAGGCTTTTCGCTGTTATACTATCGCATTGTATTGACGTCTCCGTTTGTGTATGCTTGAGGCCGACTGATCTATCTATCTATCTTGCAAAATTCCAAAGCAAGTATTACTTATTGAAAGATTGCCCATCATAAAGGAACACATGAATGACTGAACAGTTAAACAAAATAGAAGGGAAGGCAATGATCAGGAACCGATACAATTATCCCACAACTCCCATCAGAGACATCAAAGGGTAAGAAACACAAACACGAAATAACTAGACCCTAATGGAAACATCACTAGCGGAAAGCCAAACGGACAGTTGCTTTCCCACAAAGTGGCCAAATGGCTATCCAAAACAAAAATATACAAGCAAATTCCATGGGGAATTTATGTCCCCCGCCTAATTTTTATTTGAGGTGTTAAAAATGGTAAAGTTAACCAGAGGACCACTGGTCCTGTATCAAATACCTAAGTATTGAAGCAGGAAACCAGTGATAAAAAATAATTTCAAGATTCTGAAAAAAAACACATGCATATCTTCAGACCATCCTTAAAGCACCTGTAAAGTTTCAAAGGATCGGCTTAAAACTGTGGTAGGAGTTAAGGGGACAAGGTGCCTGCACCCTATATACTTCTGCAATATTAGAACTCAAAAAATGTCTAAGTTAAAAATGCAGAAAAAGTAATAAAAGAATATTTCAGGATTCTGAAAAATCCACCTGCATATTTTCAGGCCATCCTAAAAGCCCACGTAAAGTTTCAAAAGGATCGGCCAAAAACTGTGGGAGGAGTTAAGGGGACAAGGTACCTACTCCCTATAGACTTCTGTAAAATTAGAACTCAAAAAATGTCTAAGTTCAAAACGTGTAAAAAGTGATAAAAAATAATTTCAGGATTCTGAATAAACCACATGCATATCTTCAGAAAATCCTTAAAGCACCTGTACAGTTTCAAAAGGATCGGCCAAAAACTGTGGGAGGAGTTAAGGGGACAAGGTACCTGCTCCCTATATACTCCTGTAGTATTAGAACTCAAAAAATGTCTAAGTTAAAAATGCGGAAAAAGTAATAAAAAATTATTTCAGGATTCTGAAAAAACCACATGCATATCTTCAGGCCATCCTGAAAGCCCATGTAAAGTTTCAAAAGGATCGGCCAAAAACTGTGGGAGGAGTTAAGGGGACAAGGTACCTACTCCCTATACACTTCTGTAGTATAAGAAATCGAAAAATGACTAAGTTAAAAATGCGGAAAAAGTAATAAAAAATTATTTCAGGATTCTGAAAAAACCACATGCATATCTTCAGGCCATCCTTAAAACACCTGTAAAGTTTCAAAAGAATCGGCCAAAAACTGTGGGAGGAGTTAAGGGGACAAGGTACCTACTCCCTATAGACTTCTGTAGTATTAGAACTCAAAAAAAGTCTAAGTTAAAAATGCGGAAAAAGTAATAAAAAATTATTTCAGGATTCTGAAAAAACCACATGCATATCTTCAGGCCATCCTAAAAGCCCATGTAAAGTTTCAAAAGGATCGGCCAAAAACTGTGGGAGGAGTTAAGGGGACAAGGTACCTACTCCCTATACACTTCTGTAGTATTAGAACTCAAAAAATGTCTAAGTTAAAAATGCGGAAAAAGTAATAAAAAATTATTTAGGGATTCTGAAAAAACCACATGCATATCTTCAGGCCATCCTAAAAGCCCATGTAAAGTTTCAAAAGGATTGGACAGAAACTGTGGGAGGAGTTAAGGGGACAAAGTACCCACTAAAAACTCGGAACCACGCACCACGCACCACGCACCACGCGCCACGCACCACGCACCACGCGCCACGCGCCACGCACCACGCACCACGCACCACGCACCACGCACCACGCCCCACGGAAAACCAAAAACAGTGTCCCTCCACTTTTCTTCGAAAAGGCGGGGGACAATAAGCGACACACACATTCAAAGACGAATTATAACAAAATAAACCATGACAGAAGAACTGCCTTGGAACGGTCAGTGAAAAGTAATTCACTGGGGGGCTTAATTCGATTTTACGTGACCACAATCCTCGCCCTTACTTCTGCCGCGGTTTAGACACATAATTAGTTCAGTCCGCATAAAGGCTTCCTAACTCATCAGTGCTACATCTCCGAGAACACAAAAAAATCAACTAATTACAGAGATGTAACAACGACAAGGACTCGACAGCACGAAACAACTGAAATGCTGGAGCAAAAGAAAACCAACAGTTACTCCGGTGGGCCCGACCAAAAATAGAGCATCAAGTACCAACCAACATTACCCAAAATAAATTTCAAGTAAGCCATTACGCTGGAACCATCATAGAATCTGAGGCCTAACTCGCCGACGTGCAATAAAAGAGGGAAGCAAAGTTATTAACCGTGACTGGGTTAACAACCATGCATGCAGTCTGTCGTATAACATTTATGTTGTACCCATTTTTTTATATCGAAGAATGATTTTACGAAATTGGGTACTGAAGTCATTGCAAGCATATATTTCTAAAGACTGCATTTTAAAAGCAGTAAGCTGATTTGTGAATTGCCATTTAGGTAACAGGTGGTCAAGAGGTATGTTTACCCCACTACACGGACGTAATATGCTGCGTAACAACAGGTAACCGATTCAAAATCGAAATCAAAAAAGAATATGGAACATTTGTATTCGTGTGCGAAGGTGTGTATCTGACGCAGTGGATGGTTATGTTTGTCATTCTTCTAGTCTGTGAATATATTTAAGTCAGCAAACGCCTACAACAGGATAGTTCCTAAATAACGTCACTTCTGTTCTATTGAAATAAAAATAAATGTTTAGCAGTATGCGTCGGTTCCACTCCTGACCAAGTCTCGTTCTGCTCGCATTTTATGTAATTGTGGTACTTGTCTGGCAGAATAAATCCACCACTGCTTTTAAAACTGTATTAAAATTGAATACGTTTTGAAAACACATTACATGTAAACTTCGTTTTTTATTATTTGAAATATGTAAGTATCGACAACTTGTGTTTCCCTTCGGGTGAGAATAAAAACAGTTGGATTTAATAATAAATAGATATTAACATTATCAACTCCTATAGTTCTGTTTCTGAGTGTGTTTATGCATTTACATATGACTAAAGACAGTGTATTATTTTGTGACAGAAAAAAGACGTACATACTAAATAGCTGATCATTAGTGCGGGTTCATGTTCAAAATTTCTGCTAACGCTACCGACTGAAAAATATAGGACTTGTACTAATAAAAGAAGAACGCCTTGACATGCCTGTGAATAAAACAACTGTATAGCAGATAGGCATACGTTGCTTTACGCGGAAAGTTGCAGGTTTTTATGTAGTCCCAGTTAATACTTAACAAATTCTAAATATACAAAGTTAGAGAAAACCTTGTGTATTCAGATTAAAATCACAGAACAGAAAGAAAGACATGTCCAAAACAGAAAGCAGAATGTTTATTTGTTCATGTGCATATGCAAACATGAAGCCATGCGTGGTACAAAGGCTGTTTGCCGCATTCATGGAAGAATACACTGTTTTCCTGTCTGACATATTTAAAAAAAATGCATGCTAACTGCATTTCAAATAAACCTCTTACCGTTTTCTATAGCATTTATTAGAAGATATATAAAATGGATGAACAATATATATATATATATATATATATATATATATATATATATATATATATATATATATATATATATATATATATATATATATATGCTCGATATTTTGTCTAATATGGCCTGTAAAGCACGTAAGAAAAAGTAAGATTCCAAATTGTATAACACCATTTTGAATGTTACATTATAGATTTTACCAGACACCTTTCGGGCATTCGTGTTCATAATTTTTCAATAACCAATATTCGTAACAAACAGGGTATTATACTTACATAAGTCTTTAAAATGCATTTTGAAGGGATTCACAGCGCCTTTCGTCTTCCCATAAATGATAAACCCTTGTTGACGTACTATACTCGGTAAGAATGTATAAAGACCAACTTTAATAAGGGAAATAATTTCCGCACGTTTAAATGTTTATCAAAATTCCATAAAATACGTGCCGCTTCACGAAACGCGACAAGAATTTTAACCAATCAGTGCTAATTTATATTCAGACATCAACTGTAAACATACATTAATTTATCGCGAGTCGGGTATACTTTACATGTCAGTGGTCACCTGTGGTTAATAGAACTAACAATTGCTTGGCAAAAGTCTAAAACGGATCGTTCTAATTGCATGCCTTTTTTAATGCAATTTGTTTTGAATTGCTTTACAGTGGTTATGTATTAAACAATATCAAGGCTTTATATATACAAAAACTCAGCCGTATATCTTTCCGAGTGTAGGGTTACGTGTTGTTTTGTAAGATACCGTAATTGAGGACCACGACTACATAAAGATTATTGGTTCATATCGAGCGTGTTCTGGCTGCTGTGTGCTGATTGCCTACACATTCGCGAATGTCTTCTTTCTTAGCTTTAGAAAGGTTTTACTTGTGAGTTTGGTCTTGTCTGAGTAGCTTGTATTCTTTAAACAGAAACTACATTTACCTGTACAACATTTGTTAGTTATATTTATTAGTAAAACAGAGAACGACAAGGTCACTTACTTGTACAAACTGGGAGAGATCCGGACCAAGTTCCATTTGCCTGACACGTTCTTAGTTGACTTCCAAATGTGAGTTTATATCCTTTGTTACAAGAAATGTTAACAATTGAACCAAATATAGAATTGTTGGAAAGCCATTGCTTTCCATTTACGACATCTGATAAATCTTGACTGCAGCTAACAACTGAAAGATAAATTGATGACGTGTTATCAGGCATTTCGGAATGATGTATAAACTATTTAAACTCCAAGAAGAAATATATTGTTAAGTCGATAATGTTATGATTTTTTTCTCATTCCTGCCCGACTGTAATTCTAAACGCAAACAGCCTTTGATGACTTTAGGAAATATACACACACGCACGCACACACAACTTACCAAGCAAAGCGCATTTGTATGTACTTTACCTAAGGTTCTTCATTTGCAATCGGCATGCGTCAGTAGCAGTAGCCATACATATATACAAAACATGAAACATGATTATGCCTAAAATAATATTCTTATACCACTATCCTGACTACTAAGTAAATTATAGAATTGAGGAACTGATGCAATGAAGCCCCTAACATCAATGGTAAAACAGGCAAATACAATAAAGCAGCCACAAAATTAACAGATGGCACGCAGTGCTAACAGCTCTTTCCCATAAAAGTGGCAACTCCGTTCCCCAAACCGGGCTGAATCTATCATAAACTTTGGGATCATTCAGCCCAGCCTAGTTAATTAGAAAATTGAATGCCGCTTAATACAAGGGAAGGCAATGATCAGGAATAGATAAAGTTATCCCACACCTCCCATCAGAGACATCAAAGGGAAAGAAACACAAACGCGAAATAACTATATCCTAATAGAAATAGCACTAGCAGAGAGCCAAACGGACAGTTACTTTCCCACAAAATGGCCAAATGGCTATCCAAAACAAAAAGATGTAAGCGACACACACATTCAAAGACGAACTATAAAAAAACTAAACCAAGACAGAAGAACCGCCTTGAAACGGTCAGTGAAAAGGATTTTACTGTGGGGCTTAATTCGATTTTACGTGGCCACAATCCTCAGCCTTACTCTGCCGCGGTTTAAACATATAATTTGTTCCATCTGCATGAAGGCTTCCTAACTCATCAGTGCTACATCTCCGAGAACTAAAAAAAAAATCAACTAATTACAGAGATGAAAGAACGATGAGGACTCGACAGCACGAAACAACTGAAATGCTGCAGCAGAAGAAAACCAACAGTTAGACTCCGGTGGGCCCGACCAAAGATAGAGCATCAAGTACCAACTAATATTATACAAAATTAAATTTCAAGTAAGCCTTTACGCTGGAACCATCATAGAATCTGAGGCCTAACCCGCCGGCGTGCAGTTAAAGAGGGAAGCAAAGTTATTAACCGTGATTGGGTTAACAACCATGCATGCAGTCTGTCGTATAACATTTATGCTGTACCCAATCTTTTTATACCGAAGAATGATTTTATAAAATTGGGTACTGTAGTCATTGCAAGCATATTTTTTTTTCTGAATTTATACACTAAGACACCATAAAATTCTGGTTCCGATAGGACTTGTTGCAGAAGAGATTTTAGCCCAACACTAAATTTTGAAACTAAATCGGACTGACGTCTATAAAACTTAGAAAAGGCTTTACGTAGTTTATAATACCGATAACTTTGATTAAGAAGTTTAGCAGTCAGCAATTTATTACGAGTGTTGAAGTCAGTTACATGACTAGACACTCTGGCAAATCGAATTAATTGTGAAATATAAACACTGTAGGATGTCGCACGAGGAACGTCACCATCCAAGAAAGAAACATTTACAATCTCAAAGTCAAATTTTGCAGGAAACAAACCCATCTATAATAGATAAATGTAAATCCGAAACCCGGCTTTCGTATCAGAAGAATTAGCTTTATTTAACTGAAGTTCTTGTGTGTGTGTGTGTGTGTGTGGGAGGGGGGGCGGGGGGTGGGGGGAGGGGATAAATTTGACTGATTAAACCATCGAAGTAGGTATTGTAAATATTCTATAAATCATTCAAATATCTTGAAGTCGTGCTAAAAGCTTCAATGATTTCAGATTGGTTTTCAACGGAAAGGGACATCATGGAGTCTCTTTCATAAAAGAAAAAAAAAAAACAAGAACAAATCAACCGCACCGGGTGCGCAATTCGTACCCATCGGAATACCCACAATTTGTCTAACTAGCTTAGTACCAAATCTTATATAAATATTGTCAAGTAGAAAGGTGAGAGCGTCACACACTTTCTGATATGTCCATAATGTGTAATTTTTATGCACTTTAGAAGTGAAAAAACATTTCTTACATTATATTCAAGGTAGAGGGCTTTTTTCTATGAAATGTCCATTCTATTAAATCATTTAGTTTTTTTTTTCTTTTTTTCCCATATTTATTCTTTTAAAGACATACACAAACATATATAGACATACACAAAAATATATGTGACAATTTTTGTCTTTACAAAGTACATTTAGACATTATCATATAACAAAAAAAATAGTAGTTTCTCATAATTTTGTGACAACGTTTTTGCAATAATATATTAAGAGCAGATCTATCCAAGAAGATATTAATGTCATATGCTATATTTAGTACTGTGATTTTCTTTCATAGTTCGCAGGTGTGTAGCCCTGGGTGGGTTATATTTTTTTTAACTTTTACATATGAATATAAATTAAAGGTATTTAAGACTTTGTATACTATAGAGTATCAGAACTGTTTTAATTATATAAAAAGACAAAAAAAAAAAAAAAGAAACGGAACTCATTTCTCACACTGTGTTAAGCGGGTGGACCAAGGAAGACCATTTTCCCAGAAATTTATTATACTTATTATTTATTCTTGCAATATACTGTTCATTTTTAAATTTTCTTTTCAACAATGATTGAAATCCTTGTATACTCAAATGTTTGGATAAAAACTTTGTTTTATAAATATAATATTTAGCTATAATTATGAGATAACTAATTAAGGATGATTCATGTGGCCAAGCAAATATGATATTTTTATCAGTAATACTTAAATTTATATTCCCATTAAGCTGTAGCCAGTTTTTTAATGTGTTCCAAAACGCTTTTACTTTAGGACAATCTACAAATAAATGTTTAATTGATTCTAGTGCCTGTTCACAGAAGGAACATCTATTGCTGTCTATTTTATTGATTTTGTATAAAAATGAATTGGTTGTCAAAATTCTATTATTAATTGTGTACTGGAAATCTTTCAATTTAACTTCTTTGATATCATTAAGGGCTGAATTATATTGACTTTTTACCTCCTTTGAAATATCCCCTATATCTCGTTGCCATCTATTTGGTAAATCATTTTTGCTTTTAATAAAACTTTCATAAATGTTTTTACAACCTTTTTTATCTTTAAGAATAAGTTTAACAGGTTTTGAACATATTACATTATATTTCATATCAATACAGGTTTGAATATTATTGTTTATTAAATTCTTCCAGACCTGTGGTATTCTATTTATTACTCCTTGAAAATCTAAAATTGTGCCTCGAACATTAAACAAAGTTTTGAACTGATTAAAATCATAAAACACCCCATTCTCATTAACAAGATCAGCTATATTCCTTATTCCTTTCTCATACCAATTTTTAATGAAGAATTTTCCACCATGTTGCATTTCTGAATTAAACCATATTGGTGCGTTTAAAACATCTTCAGTTTGACTTGCTGGATTGCATTTTAAAAAAGCTTTCCAACTATTTAACACATCAATCCAAAATGGATTACTTAGATTTGAAGCACCAAGTTTGGCATAACCATCTCCAAAAATAACAAGTTTTCTAAAGTCAACATGGGAAAGTCTGTTCCAAGAACATTCGTTTGTACTAATTAAAATTCTACGCAACCATGTTACTTTAAGTGATTCGATAAATTTGTTTATTTTTATCATCCTTAGTCCACCCTCCTTAACATCTTGTATAATAACTTTACGACTTATCCTATCGGGCCCTGAGTTCCACAAAAACTTATAAAATAATTTCTCTAACTGTTTGACAAACTGTTCCGGGGGGTTTGGAAGAGCTGTAAATAGATGAATAAATTTTGAAAATGCTAAAGATTTTATGATTGTGATCTTGCCTGGGAGAGTCAGCTTTCTGTTTTACCACGATTGTAGTATTTTCTCCAGTTTTCGTACTGCTTCTAAGGATTTAAAGTCCCATATATTAAAAACTTCAGGGGTAAATATAACACCTAGTATTTTAATTGGACCCTGCTCCCAATCACGATTATAGTTACGACATAACCTCAAATCTGATCCTGACATTGAACCTATCCAGAGAGCCTTTGTTTTATCCTCATTTACTTTCAGCCCTGACATTAAATAGAATTTTTTTTAAAATACCTAAAGTTGCTTATAGTAAAGTTTCGGACCCATTTAAACATTTCTGAGTATCATCTGCATATTGACTAAGTAAAAAGGTTTTATCATTTATATCAATTCCTTTAATTGCAATTTCTTTTCTCATCATTAGGCTCAACACCTCTGCACAGAGAATAAATAGGTAGGGAGAGATAGGGTTAGTTTTTCTTTTTTTAAGATTATGAGGGAGTGTAGTGTAAAGCGTGGAGAATTCATAAGTAGACAGACTAACAGCACGAAATTGTCTAGATTTCAATTTATTTAAAACTTCATTCGATTTTTTTATAGACCAAAACAGATTTCTCCCTGATCTTTCGAAAACTTTGTCACAATATTTAATTACATGTTTCTTGATTGCAGTACGACATGAAGTTAATAATTTAGAAAGTTTAGTGGTGGTACAATAGCTTGAATTTGCAATAAACCGTGTTTTGTAAGTTTGTTTTTTTTATGAAATTTGGGTAACCAATATACCGTAGGAAGCTTTTCTTGGCCTTCAGTAACACATACAGCAAACTTGGTGGCTGAATGACAGATATGGTCATTAACTACAGACCTCTCTTCAGCCAAAGGTTGTAGGTCATAGGCCATAGTGCCCCCAAGCTCTTGCTGAAGAATGTTAATATAGTGGAGCCATCAAACAACGACAACATTGTTAGCGGCCTTGTCCGCCGCAGCCAAAACATATTCTTATGAAATTCTTGAATACCTAGTTTAAGGTGACGAAAAGATGTCTTCGGTTTAGGAGGTAATGCGTTAGTTTTTTGAGAATAGAAAGAAATGCGTTTGTTCATTAGTTTCAAAATGCTAAGTGTCCATTCTTTTAGGGTTTTATGCTCAACATCCTCTCGTTTACACCATCGATTACCGAATTCATTCAAGGCAGCAGCGATTTTGTCCCTACATTTATTGAAATCAATATTAGAAAGAAATCGGTATTTTGGTCCTTTAGAAATAATATTTCGTATCCTAGACTCAGGAATAATTTTTAAATTGCCAGTAATTAGATGACCAGCAGTAAGCCGGCCCTAGTGTGTGTGGTGGGTGGCAGGGACGGGGTTGGAGGTGGGGTGTGGGGGGGGGGGGCGGGGTGCGAGCGTATGCTGCTTCGCAAAATACAGTGTCGCATATGAAGAAACTCGGTCAAACCGTGTCTTCGATTTATGTGACTTTATGTGTTCTTTGTTTTTAAGGCAATCCTTTTGACTTTTCGTTTACACAATTGTTAAAAGAAAGAACTTTGGAAAGTGAAACACTACATAACAAAAAAAAACAAAAAAAAAAAAAAACAAACAAACACCACAATGAAAGATGAAAGCACCGCCTCGGAATGTCCATCTCAACCTATGGTTATCATTGCCATGGTCGACACTGATGCATATTCGAAAGCATCAAACTTTCAGAAAAAACATTCTTACCTTGTGTTATTTTGTTCGTGTGTTTTTCAGTCCTACTAGCATTGCGATTGCTTTGCTTGGGAAAGAAGAGAGCTAATCTTAGTGTTTTGGTTTTTTTTTTATGTTTATTCGATTTGCGCTTGTTCGGTATTGTCTATTTCCTCTTCCTCTTGTTGTCGGGGTGGGGGGGGGGGGTGTGGTGGGGGGAGGGGTGTATTGGGCGAGCTGCGGTTTGTTACTGTGGTACTCCCTGGTCTTTTCTCTTACCTTTTTTTATGACGTCAGTAGTCTTCGCCGGAGGAACTCAACTCAGAAATCTCTCTTATATTTTCGACTCAAGGGCGTTATACGAACGAAAATATACATTCTTAGTTGCTGGTGTTAGGTTATTTTGACATTGCTAATAATGTGCATGATATTACGTAGAAAAGGACACTATCATGCCAAATGAGAAAAAGTAGACAAACAATGAAAATCAAAACTGCATGATCACGATACCCAGCATAACGAACTTCAAAAAAAAAAAAAAAAAAAAAAAAAAATGGACCGCCTTCAAACGATTTACTTGTGAGACATAAACTACTTTTGGAAGCTGAACAGTCTCTGAAATATCTACACCACAAAAATAATAATAAAATAATTATGAATAAATAAACATAAACAAATGATATGACATGAAAATACATATTAATATCGAAATACCTCAGTTTGTCACATTTTAAGAAATTATATCATTAGATCTACATATAAACCTAAACTACTATATGTAGCTACATCTGTCGGGATGAAAGACGATGTTTGGCGCCTATAGAGCTAGATGTAAGACCCTCCATCTCCAACAACCTATCTCGTGACCGTTTCAAGATATTATCTTTCTTGCATTAGTTTCCGTTTTTAATTATTTTGTTTTCGAAATACTGTGGCTTTCGATGTCGTTCAACCCTAATTCGGTCGATTGGAATGGCTTAGTTTTGTGATCGTGATGTCTTACTGGTGAGGTCATGTACCATGAACTAGGTCACCGTAAAAATCTGGTTCGATACTTCTTGATGCAGAAGTGTCTTCTTGCTAACTTTATGCTCGTCAATCTGTTAGAATTGTAAGCGATAAAATTTGAAGACGCTTTAAAGAGTTAATGGTGCTGATAGCTTTCGTTAAGGCGTTAAGCAGTCAAAAGTTTCTTCTGTGGTTTTACTTTATCAGTCATTGTATGTCTGTGCATGTATATCATGGTGAGGTTTTTGCTTTTATTTTGGATAGCCATTTGGCCATTTGTCTTGGAAAGAAGCTGTCCTTTTGGCTTTCTGCTAATAGTTGTTTGATTACGATGCCGTTGGTTTATGTGCATCATTCTTTCCCTCTGGTGTATTGGGCGGAAGGCGTTAGGCACTTTTATCGATTAGTGATCATTGCCTTTCTTTCTATCTGTTTTAGATTGTTGAAATCATTTTCATGAGAAGATGACCTTGTAAAACAAGTAACGTGAGTTATGACTGCTCCATTTGAAAACGAGTGAAGAAAAGCACCATCTACAGAAGGGAAATTAGTACTGCTAAAATCAAAATCATCATGTTTGCCGTAAATTGTGAAAGGATTATACCATTTGATATCGATAAATTCAAATCCAAAAAAACGTCGAACGATATCAGGAGAATTAGCGTTTTAAATAAGTTAAAGTAGGGTAATCTGAACAATTTTTGGTTCAAAATATGCATTACTTTCATAATCTATTTATTATGTTTATACATACCTGTACAGTTAGGTGCCGTGTCATTTAGTTTGCCACTCGCGACACAAGTAAGTTTACTGTGGCCATAGAGAGTGAATCCATCATTACATCTGAATGTAATTTCTGATCCGGCTGGCACGACATCAGGTACCTGACTTCCATTATTTAATGTTACATGTCCGTTGGGCAAAGGCACTGTGCAGTTAGGCGCTAGTTATGTAAAATAAATGTATATAAAATACATATTACTTGTGAAACAATATTGTGTCAATAAAAATTTTGCTACAATGTTAAAGTAAGAAACTCACGTTCTGTACCGGCTTCAGGTGAGTGGATACACTTTCAATAAGATAACTTTGTCAAATTAGTTTTCCTCCTTTTAGAAAAGTCGTTTACTTCAAAAGTATATAAATAACTTATCGTAGAAGCACATTCCGTGTTTAGAGAAGCCTTCCTTTTCATAAGGGGCTTTGTATGCTTAAAAATAAACGGGACTTTACAACAGTCGTCTCCCGTTTAAAGCTTGCCAAATTTCTGCGAAGTATATATATCAAGTACCCTTAAATTTTCCAATATTATTGATAAAGGAATGCAGCATTTTACATGCCACTTACCTATCTATTCATTCCATTTGAATTAAGAAGACACACAAGTATATATTTTACCACTATGGAAGCTGAGGGCGAGGGGGTTGGGATCCCATATAGGTAGCTTTAGCTCCCCTTCCACCCCTCCCCCACCCAGTAATTTGTACTGACCGTCCAAAGCGGTAATTTCAATGTGGTACTTTTTGTTAAATTTACATAAAGAAGGAAAACGATAGAAAGTGAAACACTACGAATTGCCCCCTTTTTGGGAAAGAGTTGCCAACTCTGCTTACCATCTATTCATTCTGTGGCTGCTTAATTGTCTGTCTTTCCCTTTGGTTTTAGGGGCTCGATGTGGATCGGATTATATCAGTTCCTGAGTTTACTTATTTACTGTCATACACTTGGTAGTTTTCCGTCATTTTTATAAGTGGGTGGGTGGACAACTTTTACGACTTTCAGTTTGCTTTTCTGCATAAAAATCTCTACTGAAAAGAGAATTGCCCTCATAAGAAAACGTTTGCACTCGGATTTTTTTCGTTCAAGAATGCATTTGTTTTAAAGGGAAGACAAAATAATTTTGACAGAGTGATCTACCATGAAAATGTAGCTAATCACCTTAAATTTTCATATATCAGAATTAAGTGACATACAGCTCGTATTATTATTATTATTACTATTATTTCCGGATTACATTTTCAAAATCAAAATGTTATATTTAACCACAAAATGAGACAGCAAAGCATTTAAATGGGCTGTCTTTGAGCGTGCATTATATCTAGTGCCTAATTCACCACTTTGCGTTTCTTTTCATGGTTCAAGTAATTGTAATTTAGATAAACGACACTTTCAGTGGTGATCAGTGAAGGGTTGTGACAAGAAGAGACTTATCATTTACATACAAGTCAAGTATCTAAACCAAGAGTCAAATTGACTGAAGTTTTTTATACTAATATTATCACTTTATTTTAAAATATTGCAGAAACGTGCTGTAGTCAACATATCCAATATAATGCATGCATTTTTCTTGCTTCGTAAGTAATAGCAGTAGTTCGGAGACAGCGTTCCTATGGTAGGGCGCCTCCCATTAATATCGACGGTTAGTGCGTTTCGTAAATCATACCAGCTGCGTGCAGACACCTGCACTTCACCAATTTTCTTTCATTTTGACAACCACTGAGTCGAAACCATTTTTGTTTTTATTGGAGGGTCTCATTAGCCCAGGAACACGTGCTTAGATGGCAGTACCGTAGCACTGTGATCAATACTGCTATACTGACACGTAATTAACCATATGCTATTTCGTTAGTATATTTGTTTCGTACGTATAAAACAAATATGAGCTTTTCAATAAATCAGTTATTCATTACGGATCTTAGCTTTCCATCTGCTGGTTTGTTTTCCTTAAATCGTGATGGCTTTTGTAAACATCTGCTACCCGATATCTGCGGCACTGTTGTTTCTTAGGTAGCTTGAAATGGGTGCACATCCGGGACGACACCGCCAAATGATGTCTGCAGTCACTACGTTTCACGGATAGATACGGTTGGTGTGTGTTCGGTGGCGAGAGTGTGGTGAAGGGGTGAAATAGCATTGGGTCGGCAGTGCTTGTCAACATCTGCCATTCAACAGTACCAGATTCATCCTCCCTTTGGATTTGGTGCCACTGACAAACATAAATTCAGAAATGGACATACGTAGCAAACTGGAACTGGTTATGCTTAGATTAATTTTACTGACAGCTACATTTCATCTTTCTTCATGCAATCATTTCAGATTTTAGTCTGCATAAGAAGTGAAAAACAAGCCTCGTGCGTGCGTTCAACAAACAGAAAAACGTACGGTTAGATTTTATTATTAATTCAGGTTGACAGATACAACGAAGAATTAATAAATTGCAGTATTCAGTTTGATGTAATTTGAAGTAAACTTTTTGTTTCTATGATGTTTTGCTGATATAGATGTGGAGTCTCTATGCGAGCCAAAGAATCATTTTGTATTTTTTGCAACATCTGTACCTAGGATGAAAATTCAGTACAAGTAAAGATGGTTCACTATTCCCCACTTCACTCAAACACGCACCAGCATTTTTTTTCCTGTCGACCATTATACGGCAGTGAGTTTGGTGTTTGGTTGTGCTTTTTGCGGCCTTCTGGCTGCTATCTTTGAAACATGTTTTATTTTTTGTCCTGTTCGTTATCCTACTGATGTATATAGTTGATCGTGTCTAGCAAAAGAGTGATTACCTTGTTATGGAAGCTGGTTGTCTGTTGAAGGTGAACTGTCCGTCATGGTTTGTTTGCTATTTCTTCTTATTTGTGTCACTGTTCGGCTATAATATGACTGTGGCCTTTTCGGGACATCTTCTTTACTATTTTAGCTGGTTATCAAACGGAACGATCACGAAGATTTTAATCTTGGAAATTTGAAACAGATCATTTTGCAGGAGATGTTTTAATCAAAACTGAAGCATGTACGACAGCCTTGTGATACGAATACACAAAGCCAGGAGATAGTATGCCTAGCATCAGGATAATACTATTTTATACTGAATTGGGGGTATAAAAATACTTGGATCCACGGTATTATTAGGTCCAAGAAAAATATCACTACTGACATCATTCACTTGTAACTGGACGGATATACGTATAGAAAATCCATCATCATTGCACTTTAAAATACAAATCAGGGAGACTCAGTTGCCATTAAATTTGCAATTAAATTAAATTTGACATTCTGAGTACGGTTTTATAAGATTTCATTTTACACACACGTATATATATATTACAAGTCGCAGCCCTTCCTCGACAACAAAAGGAAGACAAAACTGATAAAAACTAACAAGCGCAAATCGAACAAACATACCAAAAGCACTAAGACTAGCTATCTCTTCCCCATCTTAGGTAATCGCAATGTTAAAAACACTAACAACAAAACAAAAACACAAGAACAAAATAACACAGAGCAAGATATAGAACAAATTAAATTGCCTCGTAGAATACACCAAAAAGCAACAAAGAGTAAGACTAACACTGGGACTACCACCTTCAGACAGTAGAACGCCTTAGATTCAGTAGAATAAATCCTCTACCAAAAGTGTTCGGGCCGTGATGATTTGTCAAAACACGTGGCCCTAAATGGGCGAGACTAATTTTCCCTATATATATATATATATGTGGAATACTTTGAGAAAACTTCGTGTAAGAAACTACTGAACGGATTAAAGTATATTTTCGCAGAAATTACCCATAGGTGAGCTTCTACCGGGATTGTTCGGACCGACGTCATTAGTCATAAACAAGGGACCGGACTTATTTTCCCTATATATCTATATGGAAGACATTGGGACTATTTCAATATAATTCGGAAGAAGTATTCCTTTAGTGACACTTTACTGAGATTGTTCAAGCCGTTATGATTTGTCAAAAGAGCATGGCCCCAAGGGTGCATGGCTTATTTTCCCTGCATGTCTTTTGTGATTTGTGGACAAGATGGCATGACGTCATCGCTCTACATACAGGTATCTCTCATGGGTACAAATCAATGCATAACACACTATATGGAATATATGCCAAAAGCCTCCAGTTCGTTATTAATAATAATCGTGTTTTGCTATTTTCTTATATGTTTTCATAATAAATTTAAACATTGACTAATGCATCAGAAATACATTTCGGACAGTTTTCGCAGGTAAGAATATTTATCTAGGGCTTTGCTTTAATTTCTTAAAAGGGGTGATTTGTAGAATTTTCTTTTTTCCACAACTTAGAGGAAAATGCATTTTAAAATAATTATTGTAAAATTTATATTAAAATAATTTTATAAAATATGTGTGTTAGATGACAAATACAAGTTTGTAATGTATTCAGCCCAGGAGTTATTTTTTAAAAGTCCATCATGTCACTGTTGAACATAAGCGCCGGAATCTTAAAGCAGTCTTCCTGTGTGAAACGTCAATGTTAAGTGTTTAAATCTTTAGCTCGGATGAGCGGTGTGGGAACATTATGGTCCTTTTGGTTTTCCTAACGCTGTGTTTTCAGGAGTTCTGGTGAACTTTCCTGAACAATGACAAGTCGTGTTACATAAGCGAAATTTTCGTCTTGTTTTTTTTTTCTTTCTCTCTCTCTCTTAAAAAAAACGGTATTATATTATAGGTGCGTCCAACGGGAACTGCGAAGCACTACTATAGACTACCGAAGTGACCAGTGATGTGTGTGACCAAAAGGTAATGGTCCAACAAACGCTTGGGTGGTTCGGGTTTTATGCTGAAAAACAATAAGCGTTCCGTGATTTGGCCGAGACAATTGACACAGCGGCCACGCCGATAATAGCAACAAAACAGACAATAACGCAAAGTATTCAAATTGCAAGGGGACGAAACAGAAGACTTATGACGTCAGCCTACAAAATTTGCGATCGCGGCCATTTTTAATTTTGTCTCCACTTCGAATTTTATTTCTATCCATTCTCCGTCTATTTCCAAGCTAAGCATGATTCGTTTTGTGCATAAGGTACATTTTGATGTAAAGTTTTTGATAACATATAGACTTTACGCTCTTCCTGAAGCAGTAAAATGGATTTCAGGTAAGCGACGATAGCATATTGTCGTTTTACCTGTCATCGGCATACACTAGTTTCCGGTATTCTGAAACATGGCCCCGCCCATCGAGGCCCGCGAAATAGACAAGCTGCCTAAAGCCTCCATGGCAGAGATGCTAGTAACTAAGCAGGACCAGAATTCATGTGATCGGGTCGGGAAAAAGTCCCACAAATTTCGAGACTACTGAAACATTGTTGACTTAGATGTTATATCGCAATTCATACAGTGGATTTAGAAATCAATCGTAATCTGAAACCAAACTCAGTTAGATTTGGCCAACCCACCTTTGAAGCATGTGATGGTAATTTGGACGCACGGATATAGGTAGCTTCTATCGATTTCATATTATTTTGACTGGAAGAGCTCCCTTGCGACAAAAAATATGTATGCGTATGGGTTTATAAGGGAATGGGATACACTTTATGAGGCAGTAACTGTCAACATTGAACTCCCTTCTAAAAGGGGCTAATCTAAAAGGAAGAGATTTGCTCCTATGGGAATCAAAGTCTTTTTGGAGATGAACCAATTCAGGAGGGGCTTGTTGTGCAGAAAAGCAAATTCGTAGTCACAGAAGTTGCTTCCTTATAAAAGATGGTTGAAAATCTACCAAGTGTATTTAGTCCCCTTATGAATTTGAAGTCCCCTTAAATGAATATGAAGTTTGTTTCTATACGTGATACAATTGGTAAAATAGTTTGATAAGAAACATCAATAGACTGAAGGAATCTATTATCTTAGGAAGAAGCTAAGGAATCAAACATTACAGTTAAACAATGGAGTTGGAATCAATTTAACAGCCTGCCATTACATCGTCAAATTGTATATTATAAACTTTAAAGGATACATTCTGTTTGTATCCCGTTAGCATCAGTTTATTGACATTTCTTGTCTGCACAATAACATAATAGGATAGAAAGTGAGACACTGAGACTTAAATGCAAAAGAATGACATTCAGTCTACGAAAGTATGCAAACTTTCATTTTAAAGAAATGCCAAGCACAAAATCTTTCCATGGATACGGATTTGAACAGACAATAATTTCTCTTTTAATGGGAGCTATCAAATGGGTATTATGCTTACACTTGATCTCATGTCTCAATTAGTAAAATGTTATACAATTACAAGAACAAAGCTATACCATACTTACCCTAAGTGAAGCCTCAACAAACAGTGTGGATCAAAACCAGGCTGCATAATGTGCATCTGGTCAAGATAGGTAAGAGAAAAGTCCAGGTAGTGACGTCGCATCCATTCCCAGGCAACAAGAAGAAGACAAAATGGACAAAAAAAAGGTGAGCGAAAAGTTCAGGGAGTGCCACAATAACAAACCGCAGTCCTTCCCAGACATTAACAGGAAGAGGAAGAGGAAGCCGACAAATCCAAACAAGCACAAATCGAACAAACGTACGCAAAGCATTAAGATTAGCTCTCTCTTCCCCAAGCGAGGTAATCGCTATGCTAAATGGACTGAAAAACACAAGAACAAAATGACACAAGGTAAGACATGAAACAAATAGCCTCGTAGAATAAACCACAAAGCAACAAAGAGTAAGACTAACACCGGGACCACTGCCTAAAAACCAAACGAGCTCATATCGAACAAACGTATGAAAACACAAAGATTAGCTCTATCTTCCCAAAGCGAGGTAATTGCAATGCTAACATGACTGAAAAACACCAGGAATAAGATAACAAAAATACTTAAAACCATTCGCCTCGTAGGATAAACCACAAAGCAACAAAGTGTAAGACTAACACCTGACCACCGCCTTAAAACGGTCAGTAGAAGAAACCACAGGGGGTTAAAGCACTTTAATTTACAGCCGACTAATTGCACCCTGAGTCCCAATGCTACTCTTAATCTTAACTAATAAAACAGAAAGCAAAACAGCAAAATGGGCATCTGTTGAAGGTGAGCAGAAGGCTAGCATCACAACACAACTAGTAAAACAGAAAGCAAAGTGGGCAGCTACTGGAGACGGTGACCACAATACTAGTATAACAAAACATATAGAAAAAAAGCAACGCGGGAACCACAAAGCTACAAAGAGCTACAAAGAGTAAGAACAACACAAGAACAACTGCCATAGAACGGTCAGTAAAAGGTAGGAGGTAAAAGCACTTTACAGCCGGCAACATTTATCCCGTGTCCAAGCTATTTTAGACACTTTAGCAGGTATTTTAATTGACCTGTTTAAATTTTAAAACATCCTTTGTAAGGAATTAAGGTCTTTGATAACTTGGGGGTAAATACGGTAACAAAAAATGGTGGAGAAACTGTATAAGTTGAGAGCGTGTTATTCATCAAATGCACATCTCAGACAGAAAGGGCCTTATTTTATCGACTAGTGTTTGCAGTCTCCATGAGGTCTTATTAGTTTAGTGAGAAAAATACTTGCCTAGACTATATTGTTATATATTGTTGAGTTATAACTAGGTTCCTTTCCTGTTGATGCGATCATTTCTCTTGCTTTTCACAATAAATGTTTCAAATAAAATAATATTGCAGTAAGAATATTACTAAATATTCATTCTTATTACCAGAAGATCACACAAACATATCATAGAATGTACTGCGACGAGACGGGGAATCTGGTTGTATTCATCTGATGGCGCTGATGTACGTTGCTATAATATCACAGATAAGTTCGATGTCCACACTGACAGCCAATTCCTTGGCTAAAACCATATGTAAGTTTCAGCTTTACAAGCGCATAATATAATTACTCTACATCCAGTGACTTACCATCTGAGAGGTAGTCCATTATTTTGCCTTCTAAGTGTTTGTACAAGTTCGATTTACAACACTGACTGGGGATTTGACTGCTATATAGTTGTATATGCGGCATATATGCTTTCACAGTGATTCATTTATTATATGCCTTATTATATCTTCCGTCGACTTTTCTCGACACAAAATACACTTACCCAAATATACCTCAACTTCACATAAGGTTAAGGTAGAGAACCCTGTGGCGTTTGCAGGGATAGCAATAGTTATATTTGAAAACCTGGTATTTTTATAGCTCTCAGGTAGACTGACGTTGATAGAATCCTTATTATATTGATCAGGGCTTCTGTCGACGTAAATCTCAAGATGGTCTGGTTCGCCATGTATGGTAAAACCTTTTATTCGTTCTTTGCAACATCCTCCTCCTGAAGTTAGAATAATGGTACAATGCATGACTTATTTTCTTTTCCTGAAGATAACTTGCGTTAATGTCAATGGATTTTCATCAAACATGATATGTACATTGATATTGTTGAGATTTGGTTTGGGTTTACAAATAAGCAAATTTCGTCAATTTTTTACAGAGTTATCCGCTCGCGACATCTGTATTTTCGTTCCGGACGAACATTTGAGTAAATATCAATGGATTTTACTAAAATAGATATGCGGATTGATATTGTAGAGATCTGGTTTGGGACTGCTAATGGGAAAATTTCGCGGACGCCTGATTACACCCTTTCTTCTGGGATCCATGTCTGTTGGTCTGAACATTCTGATTTGTCATTCGTTTACGTATTTATGAGTTTGGATTATGGCTTAGGTACCATGACCGCAACTACATTTTACACAGTATTCTGCCCGCGACACAACCGTACATCCGTATTTTAAATTCAGGGCGACAACCTTAGTAAATATCTATGTATTCTCACCAAATGTGCTCAGTGTTTTTATATTGTGGAGATTTGGACCTTTTATATTTTATTGAAATTGCTATTTGGCAAATACCTTCAAAGTTTGACAGAACTACCTTCCCAAGACACAATAGTGGCAGTTTATTATCTTTTTTTAATGACATATGATATCATTTGCATTACGAAAACACGCCTATTTAAATATATAGAAAATTTCACCTCCAAAAAACAAAAATTTTCAAGTTAAAAAATTCTGATATTTTTCATATTTCTGCTCAAAACATAGATTGTGGGTACTCGTTAGAACCGCCTCAGCGAGGCGGTTCTAACGAGTACCACAATCTATGTTTTTGAGCAGAAATAAGAAAAATAATGTATACCCCTGTAAACCCCAGTTTTACTATATAAAAGTGGGGTTTAAGGGGGTCAAAATTATATAGGCATGTTTTCGTGATGACATTTCATTCCAAGTGTTTCTGAAAGCTGTAACTAGAGAAACTAGAGAAAAAAAGCTGCTTACCGCTGTATCTTCTATAAAAATGAATAAATAAATGAATAAATAAATAAATAAAAAAGATAAATAAAAAAGTCTGCTTTTATTTATTATCAGCCAGATTGCGTCTTCATTTTTGCTTCATTGTAGGCTTTATCTGTTATTTATTTGTTGGTCGTAATGATTCATGGAAGAGTTATAAGACCTTCACACGGACCGAACAAATATATGTTTTATCACAATGGAAACTGAGGGTGAGAGTTGAGAGCGGAATTCCGTAAAGCAGGCTTAAGCCCCCAAGTAATTTATTACTGGCCGTTTCAAGACGGTATTTTGATTGTGATACATTCTGTTAATTTTTATGTAGTGTTTCACTTTCTTGTGTGTGTTTTTTTTAATAATTATGTTAGTTAAAGATATACTCACTTAATTTTGATTAACACATGTGCTTTTTGGGGAAAGAGTTGCCAGCTTAGCGTGTCATCTGTTCATTTTGTGGCTGCTTACTTGTATTTGTTTGTATTTCCCTATGGTGTTGGGGTTTTGATATGGCTCTGATTGTATTGGTTCCTGAGTTAACTCATTTACCTCAACTTTGATATAACCCTTTTGGAGTGGGCGTTTTAATTAAAAATATAGAGGATATTCAAATGTTTGGAGTAAATACGACTTTTATTTCATCGAGTGAAGTGAAAAATGTATATTTCATGAGTGCCTAAGGCACGAATGAAATATACATTTTTTCACTTCACGAGATAAAATAAAAGTCATATTCACGCCAAACATTTGAATTTTCTTTTTATTATATACATCACTTTCGATAGAAGAGATGCAAATCTTGCATTTGCAAGGGGAAGTCTGACACGCAGTTTTGTCCCCTGGCGGTGACATATAAGAACCGCATAACATTAGTTAGAATGTAAGGAACATGTTGGTATCAAAATTATTTTGATTTGCCGAAACTTTTTGTTTTTTTGTTTTCTCCAGCGTTTACATGTTAAGCACTGAGCGTCGACGCCATGACGTTCCTGTTTTGTTTGGTGACGTTAGTTATGACGTCAGAAACGCGCATTGGCGTGTAAAAAAAAAGGAAATTTACTCTTTTTCAGTGAATACCATAAAAAACTTTCATCTCGTGTAATGAAAACATTCAAATTTTCACTCGTGCATAATGGCCATTAATGTAAATAAGAAAAAAGAGTAGTTCCAGATCTTATATTTTTCGCTTCTCAGAGGAGTGAAAATATAAGTTTTATATTTTCACTAGTGAAAATATAACATTTTCGAAATATGCATTTTATTTCATTAATAATTCTCTATATTTCATTACTTTGTATATAATAAAACGTATTATTAATTGTTATGCGTTTTTTTTTTTTGTTTTTTGTTTTTTTTTTTTTTGTTTTTTTTTTTGTTTGTTTTTTGTTTTTACATCAAGCAGAAAAGGAAACGCTTCATTTAGTCAGACACCAAGTTCATTCCTAATGCATCACTTAATATAGGAAAAGTGGAATCAGTTATGGGGATTATGAGAAAGCTTACGTGGTATCTTACGTAATGAAAATAGAAATGAAGTTCCTCATTAAACATTATATCCACAGATCATATCCTTTCCAAGGTACTGACAGAAACAAACTCAGGAATACAAGATGCAAAATAAGAAATTGTTATGAACACTGAAGAACCACAAGAGAAGTTACAAGAAAAATAGAATGTTTGATTCGCTAATCCTGATATATATATATATATATATATATATATATATATATATATATATATATATATATATATATATATATATATATATATATATATATATATATATATATATATATGATGTTTAAGGTTGCATTGTACATTTCATTTATTGTCTGATGCATTACATTCAAACACTGTACTGGCCACCTCCCCCTCCACATCCCACCCAACGCATTTCATTACTGACCGCTACAAGGCAGTACTTTCATGTGACATTGTTTGTTAAATGTTCTTGAATGTTCCACTTACAAATAGTTCTCTTTTAATAACAAGGTAAGTTAAAGATATATTCAGTTTAGTTTAGGTAACACAGTTGTAAATTTTTGGGAAAGGGCTACCAACTGTGCTTGGTATCTGCTCTTTTTGTGTCTATTTAATTGTGTTTGTCTGTCGTTTTGTTTGACGTTGAAAACTTGATATGAATCTGATTTAATCAGTTACTAAATTCACGTATTTATTTTCAAATGCCACCACACGGCTCTTAATACCAGCGTCAGTGTTGACAAATAAAATCTAAAGGCTGTCCTAAGAAAAAAAAGAACAAATAATGAAACCAATTCGAATATTGGGATTAATTCAGACTTTTATATGACAGCAGTATGGTTTGCAGGACTGTATACGCCCCTAGCACTGGCATATATTTGATTCGATTTTCCAGGATACTAGAATGGTTATGATGATCGCAAGAAAACTATTTAAAAAATGCAGTATGATGCATCTGCAAATGCAGATTTGTTGCACATCTGAATTTGCTAAAAGCACCGAGCAAAAATTGCTGCTTTGTTGTAAATCTGAATTTGCTAACAACACTGAGAGAAATTTGCAGTGCGGACTATAAATAACTTTTTAGCAATACTGGAAAGGTCTTCTTACTTTGCGAAATGCAAGTGCATGGACTCACTGTCTTGGTTTTGGCAAGAACGTATTACGAAGGAAAATTTATAAAGTGCAAGCACTACAGTCATTCTGTATTAAATAGACACGCATGTATATGAAACAACCATTCGTGCAAAATGAAACGCCTCCTATCAAAGCTTGAAATGAAACAAAAGAAGTAAAGGAAAACCAAAATGCGCACATTTTTTATATATAATGCTTATGTATAAAACAAACAGTAATTAGACAGGTAACTTACATCTAGTCTTTAAAAGGGTACTCATTGTCATTTGCCAGGTTCAGCATTCTATATTTGTTTCACGTTTGCTTACAACAATATTGTATTCATTTACTCTCTTAATACGTGTGACGTATACAAATAATAAAATATAGATATAACTAGTCAAAGGCCACAATCAAGGTTCATAGCAAAGCCAGGGTGTCTGATAAGATTTCCATTATATGACATGACAGCATTAAGCAACACTCACTTCATGAAAGGAAACACTTCAAAGAGATTCAATAAACAAAGAGGCACAATTACAGAGAATAAAACTCCCAAGGCACCAGATAAGAGTTTCATTATAAAACATGCCAACAGGATCTAACAATACGTTTTAATACACTAATGAGATGGAGTGGCTATGGTATTAAATCATTTAATATTGATATTTATAATGACCATAATGGAATCGCAAAATTACAATAAAATATACTTACACATCTCAATCATATTTTTACATTTGCCCCTCGAAACATTTTTTTTTCTTTAAGTGTGGAACAATCAATTTCTGTCAGTGAATAAAGTTTTAAAATGATATTGGTTACCAATCGGGATATTTCAGTCTTATTTATATTTCAACCACGGCAAACATGTTTTCATCGTGAAAGATAGAAAATGACCCAAAACGAATCATTCGGCTTAATATGAATAAAAAAAAAAACGATTTGTAAAGCAACAGAATAAAACCTTTAGTTTGATTGTATCTCTCATTCGTTGTAAAGAGGAACGCATATCAGTTGTAAATATATATCTTGAAGTAAAGAGTTTAACAAATTATTTATTTTGATGCAAGAGTTTTGAAAATCGGCCTAGAAATAAGGAAGCTATAGGAGTTTCAATATATTTTAAACGACTGTTATGGATGTCGCCATATTGTAGGCTTTGTGACGTCACACATCCTAAATTAAACATGCAAACCAAATTATAAAGGATTTTTTAAAGAATAATTCTACTACAATTTTTTTATAATCCTTAATTCTAGAGACTAGCAATCATTTCTCTGAAAATAAACCAAATTTATGAGAATAACTACCTTTTTGTAACGGATCTCATTTTTTTTTTTTTTTTTTTTTTTTTTGAAACCTCATTGAATATTCAAAATGGCGGCGCCCATTCCACCAGTGTAAAAATATTTATTAGTCTATAACTTACTTAATTTTCTATCGACTTTGATCAAATTTGTGTCAAAATTCATCGTTTGTAATTGATAGTTCTTTACTGTAAAGCACAATACTTTTTAAGGTTGCGTTCTCCTTTAACATAAAGAGATTTTGATGAAAGCTCGGATGTGGTTTGTCTTTCCATGTTTTCGCTTTGATGCATTGACTGAGTTGGGAGCCTTCATGCGAACCAAATTTTTATGTATTTCTGTATTAAGAGTAGCATCGGGACCCAGTGTGAAGTTGGCTAGCTGTAAAAGTGCTTTAAACCCCCACGGTGGCTTACTCTACTGACCGTTCTTGTTCTATTACTCTTTACATTGTTATACCCCAGACATACGAAGTATGTGGGGGTATATAGTTTTCGCTTTTCCGTTCGTCCGTTTGTTCGTTCGTACGTACGTTCGTTCGATCGTTCGTTCGTTCGTACGTACGTTCGTTCGTTCGTCTTTCCGTCACAGGGTCAAATTTTTTGCGTTAAAGTTTCTAAGACCTCATATTTTGAAGACCCTTTGATGGATTTCGTTCATATTTAGCATGATAGTAGATATAAGTCTAAAGTTTTTATCAGCACCATCTCCATCCCGGGGCTGACCTTGGGGTCAAGGTCACGGACTTAGAATTTTCATAAAAAGGTCACAGGGTCAAAGTTTTTGTGTTAAAGTTTATAAGACCTCATATTTTGAAGACCCTTTGATGGATTTCGTTCATATATGGCATGATGGTAGATATAGGTCTAAAGGTTTTTTCGGCACTATCCCCACCCCGGGGTGACCTTGGGGTCAAGGTCACGGACTTAGAATTTTCGTGAAAGAAGTCAAAGTTTTTTGTGTTTAAGTTTATATAGCTATATCATCAAGACCCTTGAGGAATTTCATTTATATTTGACATATTGGTAGATATCGGCCTAGCTTCTTACTCGGCATGATCCCCACCCTAGATGTGACCGAGGTCAAGGTCACGAACAAAGAATTTACATATAAAAGTAAAAATTTTTGCGTTTAAGTTTATATAGCCATATCATCAAGACCTTTTATTAAATTTCATTTTCCCCTAACGGAAAGGTTGAGCTGATATAGCTATCAGCAAGGAATCTGTTTGTCTGTCCGTCAGTCCGTTGAAGTATTATTCGTTTATACTTTATTTTTGTCTTAGGGTCAAAGTTTTTGCGTTAAAGTTTATAAGACATCATATTTTGAAGACCCTTAGATGGATTTCATTCATATTTGGCATGATGGTAGATATAGGTCTAAAGTTTTTATCAGCACCATCCCCACCCCGGGCGTGACCTTGGGGTCAAGGTCACAGACTTAGAATTTTTATCAAAAAGTCAAAGTTCTTTTGTGTTTAAATTTATATAGCTATACCATCAAGACCCTTTGAGGAATTGCATCTATATTTGACGTGTTGGTAGACATAGGTCTAGAGTTTTACTCAGCATCATCCCCATCCCGGGGTATGACCTTGAGGTCAAGGTCACAGACTTAGAAATTTCATATAAAAGTTAAAAAAAATGCATCTAAGTTTATATAGCTATACCATCAAGACCTTTTTGTTGAATTTTGTTATCCTCCTACCGAGAGGTTTAGGGGATATAGCTATCAGCGTGGAATTCATCCATTCATCCATCTGTCTATCCATAAATGCATTATGTTGCACCCCATAACTCCTAACTATCCTTTGAGCTATTTTCAGGAAACTGTCAGGTTGTAGAGGGCATTTGGTAGGGTGTCAGGTACAAGAAAGACAACCCTAACTGACTTGGTCCATGAGTTATCTCCCCTTGTCTCCAGAATTGTAAACATTTTGTGCAAACCATAACTTTAAAATATGTTAATTTAAGATATTTTCATGATACTTCACCAGTATGTATAGGGCATTGAGTAGGCATATCACATTCAAGAATGACTTTCTGACTCCATTCTGCACTTTTCTCCCTTGGTTATTTAAATCTTGTGCGGGCAATAATTCTAAAAATTCTTTAAGATATTTTTGTGATACTTTACCGATATGTAGAGGGCATTGAGTAGGCAGGTGACCTTAAAATTTTCATTAAACTTTATATAGCTATATTATGAAGACCCTTTTGTTGGTTTCATTAATATTTAGCATGATGGTATATATAGGTCTAAAGTTTTTCTCGGCACCATCCCCAAGCTGGGGCATGGCTTTTAAGTCAAGGTCACAGACTTTTCATACAAATGTCATATTTGCTTATATTATAAAGACTGATTGATTTCAATAGTATATGGTGATAGTTATAGGGCTAAAGTTTGATTAAGCTCAATCCATGCACCTGTGCCTGATCTTTGAGGTCAAGTGCTTCATATTATGTGTGATTGAAGTTTTTCAATGTTATAACATAAAGCATATAACTGCCATCTCCAGAGTCAAAGCTACATACTTTGTGCTCTTTAAAAACTGGCGGTAGCGCTGTTCGGGGGTATACGTGCCCCACTGGGCACTTTGTCTAGTTTTGTGTAGAATCTGTGTATTTAACTTAAAGGTGAACTCAAATAAAAGTTCCAATTAAACACAACGGTTAGCATTTTGGGCATACTTACGGAATGTGACAAGAAATGATAGGTGTTTCAAGAATGTGGATCCAAATCAGAATTTACTTCTAGGAATGGTCGGTAATAGAAATTACTGGAAGGGGATTTTAAATCAGGTTGTAATAAATTATGTAAAATAAAAAAAAATGAACAAACTAAAACAAACGACTGGTTGAACTATAAATGATTCCGATAATAGATAAGTAAAATCAGGCACATGGCATTATATACAACAGGTCCTTCACCCATATATTGCATCCTATCATTAATAAGGGAATCGAATGGATCGGTATGTCAGGTATAGTTTTATAAAGTAAATAAGAGGACTCTGGAACTTATAAAATCAGATCCACATCAAGCCCCCAACACCAAAGGAAAAAGCAGACAGATACAATAAAGCAGCCACAAAATGGGCAGACGACAAGCAGAGTTGGCAACTTTTTTCCAGACAAAAAAGAGGGAACTCTGTTATCCAAACTTAAATGAATACATAATCATCTTACATAATATTAAACGAGAAAAAAAAAACTTAAGAAAGTGAAACTCTACATAACAATTAACAAAATGTCCTACAACGATACCGCCCCAGAACGACCAGCAATAAACCACCGGGTAGCCAAGCTGGACCCACGGGACCCCGACCCTCGCCCTCAGCCTGCACAGTAGCAAAACATACATTTTTCGGTCCGTGTTGAGGTCCCCCACCTCATCCATGAATCACCACTGGCAACAAACAAACCACAGACAAAGCCTATAATAAAGCAAAGATGAGGACTCAACAGAAACAACGTGTCGAGACACCTGGAGATCCCCGGACTTCAAAACAATGCCACTGGAACATTGGAGCAAACAAAAAAAAAAAAAAAAAAAAAAAAAAAGAAAAGAAACACCAGCTGAACCACGGTGAGCCAAGAAACAGAATTAAAAAAGTTCCGACCCAGACCATCGACTAGTAGTAGTAGTTTTTTTAAAGTCGGGGCCATCATAGAGTCTGAACCCCGACCTACCGGCGTGCAATTAAGAAGTAAGCAAAATGGTCAACCGTGACTGAATTAACCACTAAGAAATCAAACTGTTTTATGAGATTAATGTTATACCCTTTTGTTTATATCGTGTGACAATTTTACTTAAATAATCAGAAATTGCAGGTTTTTCTTCATTGTTTTCTTAATTATACACTAAGTCACCATAAAAGTCAGATTCTGATAGATCTTGTAGCATAAGTGTCTTTAGTCCGGTATCGTATTTAGAGATTAATTCGTAGTGTCAACGATAACACTTAGAAAAAGCTTTCCTAGTTAATGATACCGATAACCCTGTTGGGGAAGTTTGGCAGTCAAAGTTTTGTTACAAGCATTGAAGTCAGCCAAATGACTAGATACTCCTGCAAACGGAATAACAAACGTCAAACACTGAAACAAAGAACACATTACAGGTTAGAAAATGGGAATTTCGGTTTTATTAAGACTCTTGATACGCAGTAATGAAGTTTGCAACACTGCTTACGCCTTATAACGTATACATAGTTGAGAACTGTAAACACCACAAAAAGGAGTACGAGGACCGTCGCCATCTAAAATCGGGAAATTAGCAATGTCAAAATCAAAATAATCGCATTTGTCATTAATTTTTTTATGAAACAAAAACCGTTAGTAATTAATAGATGCAAATGTCCAAATGTGGCTTTAGTATCAGTAGAATTAATTTTATTCAATTTCAGTTCATTAGGATACATTTGAGTGACCCTTCCTGCAAAATAAGGATTGTCGATATTCAAGAGGTCGTCCAAATATCTGGAATGTGAGTTCAAAGCTTCAATGATATCAGAAAGGGACATCATAAAATCTCTATCATAACAAAACAAGAAAACAATATACTACAAATGGAACACAATTAGTATCCGTCGGATTTCCCCACAATTTGTCTGTGTGCCAACTCTAATGAAAATGTTGTCTTAAAGGTATAATAATGCGTCACAAATGTTTTGACAAGACCAAAGTTTAAACAGTTTTTGGTCGTCAGAAGTAAAGAATGCATTCCTATCATTACAAGCGAAAAAAAAAAAAAAAAAAAAAAAAAAAAAAAAAAAAAAAACAGATAACCTTCCCTTAAATATGTACTCTCAATCAAGTCCGTAAGTTTCTGTTTGATTTAATTATGGGGCAAACTTGTATTAAGTTTGTAAAAATGTCATATTTTGATAAACTGGACGCGCGAAATCCTTTTGACATTAGGTTATTAAGTACCTCATTAGAATTTTTAAACCTGACAAAACCCAATTCCCGCCTGATCTTTTGTAAACTTTTTCACAAGATCAAATTACATGAATTTTAATAGCACTGATGCATGAAGTTAATAGTTTAGAAAATTCAGTAGTGGTGTAGAAGTTTGATACAGCGATAAACCTTGCTTTAGGTTATTAAGTAGCTCATCAGAATTTCTAATTGACCAAAACCAATTCCCGCCTGATCTTTTGTAAACTTTTTCACAATATCTATTTATATGAGTTTAAATAGCACTGAAGCATGAAGTTAATAGTTTAGAAAACTCAGTAGTGGTATAGGAGCTATAGCCTGGATATTATGCGGCAGACTGCATGCCTAGTTGTCAACCCAATCATTGTTGATGGCTATGCTTCACTATTTAATTGCACGACGGCGCTTCGGGTCTCAATGACGGCCTCTTCGTAAAACTTTAACCAGTGGGTTTGGGCTTGCTGATACGTCTTTGGCTTGGCCCGCCGTGGTTCAATTATTGGTTTTCATTTACTCTGGCATACAATAGAATTAGCCATGAGTACTTGTTTATTATAGTGATTAATTTGACTTTTATGTTTTCGCTTTGATGCATTGACTGAATTGGGAGCCTTCATGCGAATCAAATTTTTATGTGTTTTTGTATTAAGAGTAGCATCGGGACCCAGGGTGAAGTTAGCTAGCTGTAAAAGTGCTTTAAACCCCTGGTGGTTTACTCTACTGACCGTTCTAAGGCGGTGGTCCAGGTGTTAGTCTTACTCTTTGTTGCTTTGTGGTTTATTCTACGAGACGATTTGTTGTATGACTTTCCGTGTGTCATTTTGTTCTTGTGTTTTTCAGTCCTTTTAGTATTGTGATTACCTCGCTTGGGGAAGAGAGAGCTAATCTTAGCGCTTTTCGTACATTTGTTCGATTTGTGCTTGTTTGGATTTGTCGGTTTCCTCTTCAAAAGAACAAAATGACACACGGAAAGACATACAATAAATCGCCTCGTAGAGTAAACCACAAAGCAACAAAGAGTAAGACTAACACCGGGAGGAAGAATTATGCTGTATTTGCTTTCTCTTATATTTGTTTAGTCAGATATTTTGTCTGGTATGATCTGAATATTAGCCTTAAATTGGGATATTGTTGGAAGTGTTTGAATTTATGGCTGAAGCTCATTCCATAGTTTTAAAGCCGATGGGAAGAACATAGTTTCATAAGTACATAGTCTAGAAAATGGTATTTCAAAAGCATTGCTATTTCTCATGTTATAAATATTAATATCATTTACTCTATTTGGTAACAAGTTAATGAGGTATGATGGAGCATCTCCATTAACGATTTTATACATTAACGTTAGTTTTCTACGTTTCCTTCTGTCCGCCAAGGTTTCCCAGCCAGTTTCATAGTAAAGAGAGCGCAAAGAAGCACAACACTGGAAGGTCTGTAACAATTCGTGCCGCATTTATTTGTATCTGCTCCAAGCGATTGGCGCCAGCTATTGAACAACCATCCCATACTTCAGACCCATACTCTAACGAAGGTCTTATATAAGTACAATACAATTTTAAGTGTAGTTTTAGATAATTGATATTTTAATTTCCTTAAATAGGAGACTTGCTTAGCAACAGAACCTATTATAGAATCGATATGGTTTGTCCATTTATTGTTTGCTGATAGATGAATACCTTAGTGCTTGTGGATTTCTACGATATTTAATGCAGTGTCATCGTAAATTAGATATTGGTCATAATCATGAAAAATGTTAGAAACGAGTACAACTTCAGTTTTGGCAGGATTGAAACTTATAAGCCATTTTGTTGCCCATTCTTTCAATTTTAAGGTCTTTATTTAATAGTTTCGATTTCAGCTAAAATAGACGATGAAAAACTAAGGGAAGTATCATCTGCATATAGACGTGTTTTTCTTACTAAATTTGTCTGCAATAGCATTAATGTATAATAAAATAATAACGGACCGAGAACCGATCCTTGAGGAACTCCTGCATTTAATGGCAGGTCGTTAGACAATACACTATTTACAAATACTTTCTGTTTTCTAGAATGCAAATAACTTTTGATCCACATTAAAATATCTCCCTGTATGCCATATTTTTTTATAATTTATATAATAAACCCTTATGCCAAACCCGGTCAAAAGCTTTGGATATATCACAGAAAACTTCACAGTTTGCTTCGTAGTTCTCAAGGGATAAACATGTGTTATGTGTCAATTCAATTAAATGGTGAACGGTAGAGTGAACGGGCAGGAAACCTGATTGATATTTATACAAAAGTTCATTTTCTAAAATATTATTATACATATATTTAAAAATAATGCGTTCGAAAGACTTGCCAAAATTACTGGTTAATGATACTGGTCTATAGTTACTAGAAAACGACGTTTCTCCTTTCTTTAACAGTGGCATTACATGTGCCATTTTCCATAATTCCGGAAAAATATGAACTTTTAACGATAAATTGAACAGTTTAGTTAACGGTACACAAACAGTATTACATTTTCTATTGCTGATGCCATCCGGACCTTGTGCTTTATTAAGTTTAAGTATTTTCAAAATATCAATTACTTCAGTTTCAGTAATTATTATTTGTGTAAAATCTACATTACAGCGATTTTCAAAAGTTGGTATTTCAGTTATTACATCATCGATAGAAGATATAGAAGAAAAATAAGAAATCAATTCCTCTGCTTTTTATAAACAGTAAACGTAAAAGTATTATCTCGTTTTTGTAGGGGCGGTATATTAATTGATGTACCATTTCCCCATGAATCGTCCCATTACTTGCCAGAAAGTTCTACTCGAGTTTCCTGTTTCCTGATTTCGAAAAATATCATCAATTTTATTATTAAAATTTTCTTTAGCATATTTGATCGTTATTAACTTTGTTCCTTTGTCGTTTGCAAGATATGTGATCTCTTTCGCGTTTTGTTTTAAAGGAATGTTTTCTAAGTTTATCACGTAATCTCAAATTGTATCTGAGTTCGGAATTAAGCCACAATTTATCGTTTTATCGCATTAGTACTTTTCTGAAGGGAATGCACGACTTACAAAATTTCAAAAACAAATCTGTGAATTTATAACATGCTTCGTCTACTGCACAATTATCATTAGCAATTAAATCCCAGTTGTATGATCCTATTAATTGATTTAACTAAGGTGTCCGCGTTCTTATAATTCCAAACTTCTCTATAGTAAGCTGTTGATACTTATCTGAACTGATATGTATGTAGCTTTATGGTCACTGATAAACTCGTCCACATCGATAGTGCCAGAGTCTAAAACAGGGTAGGTAACAGAAACAATTACTGGATTAATCAATGTGGCCGAATTAACGGTAACCCTTGTAGGCTCATTAAGCTCATTCCTCAAACAAAAAAGGATAAATAATCCTTCATTTGGCTATTAGTAAGATTTAGAAAATCTATATTACTATCACCAGTTAAAATAATGTGTGATGTATAATCCAAACCAATCTCAAGTGAATTTTGAATTTCAGTTATAAACAGGGACTGGGTGGCATTAAAATTACTTCAGTACAGGCAGCATAATAACAAGTTTTTGTCTTTAAGTTTTATCTCTTAACCCATGTCGTTTCAATCTGAGGAGATTCTAGATCGTGTCGTCTATTATATTTCAACAAACTAGACATGTATACCATAATTCCTCCACCATTATGGGTTCTGTCCCAGCGCAATGGTTTATCAAAACCTTCTATATTTCAATTACTGGAGTCGATGTCAGCATCAAGATGTGTTTAACTAAAACATGCTATCTGAAAGGAATATATTATTATACATATATTTGACTGTATTTGAAAAGTAATCTAATTTGTTTCTTATACTTCTTGTGTTCAAATGAATAATATCAAGTGAATGAATTTAATTTGATTCAGGACCCGGATTGGAAACAATAATCATACACATCAACAATAATATAAGTCTATAAAATTTAAATTGATAATTTCTTACAAAACTAGAGAAACCCAATAGACAAAAAATATTTATCACGCAATACATAAAATAGCGAATATTTAAATTTAACAGTGGTATTTCTCGACATATAAGTTTGTGTGTGACGGAGTAAAAAGCCCCTATTGCTGCCCTATAACAAATTATTATATTACCCACAAGTAACATAATTATGATAATGTATATTCTCGTAAGAGGCAAGAAGGGCCATTTCCTTCGTAAAACAACTTTAAGTCCACGTATTTTCATGCATTCCAATAGCAGCGCTATCACCTCCATCCTTACAAAAAAATAATTCAAACAAAAAAATACATAACATAACAATCATAGATAGTATGAAAATCATACCGCTTCTCTTTCTTGTCAAAGTTGTATCATGAGCTCTTATTTATATTTTCTGTGGTAATTATTTAAATGATTCTGAATACTTAGTGTACAAATAATTGACAAAAAAGTATGCTTGGGTATTATCCGAACTAGGACATCTACGTTTCATGAAAATACGAAAACATACAACTCAGTCAATTAGTTGGATCCTATAAAATGAATTGCCTCCCCTTAGAGTTTTTATTGAAAACTATCAAATTATCAGATAGATAGATAAATTGAATTTCTATAAAGCCGATAAATATTTAGACATAGATAGATAGATAGACAGATAGATAGATATTACCTAGTCCAACAACTAGCATGTAGTACACACAAATGCGTCGCACGAGTGTAATGACCCCGTGACAGCCAACCAATAAAATTTCCACTTCGCCATGACATAATCAGGATAAAGCCTAAGTGAGAGAGAGAGAGAGAGCAAGAGAGAGAGAGAGAGCGAAAAAAAATGTCCCCGCATTATTTCGCACGTGTAACGCAGGATGATTCATGAATGAACTAAGCCGAAAGTAGGCCACCTCTTTACAAATTTACGAATACGTATTGGATTTTTCTTCGATTGTAAGGATAATCATTGTTTATTGTTGTTGTTTTTTTTATTTTTATTTATTTATTTATTTTTTTATTTTATTTTTTTTTTTTTATTTTTTTTATTTATTTTTTTTTTTTTGTTTATTTATTTATTTTTTTTTATTATTATTATTATTATTATAAATGATCCCCGTCGCAAGTTTTCACATTTATTAGTTCCTAAAAACAAAGAAATGACCTAATTCTCCTGGGCTATACATGACAAATGAACAAGTTTAATTGACAAAATCGAAAGAAATTGCTGGACATAATTCAGTTTATGTTATCTACCGTGATCAGTGAGCCAAAACAAAGCTCAAGCTATAAATTATGATCTCATTAGTATATACATTGCATTACTCAAGTTGGTCTATAAACGACAACTATCAATTACCAATGCCAGGAAATATGCTCTTTGGTAAACTGTGTTATCAGAAAATAGTGACACTTGATAAATTTTTTATCAGGTTCACTAATCATAGTATATGATAACGCGTTTTATTCTCTGGGTATCGGTATATACATTGCCCTACTGATCATGAGCTGGTCCACAAACGACAACTATCAGTTACCAGTGCCAGGAAATATGCTCTGTGGTAAACTGTGTTATCTTAGACATACAAACTGTATATCAATATGGTCAATATTGGCATACAACATTAGAAAACGTACCATCGACTTGTGCCCCAGTGAAAAGTCATACTAGCCTGCGCATTCAAAATCTTCACTGGTCGCACTTTGGAGAGCGAACGATGCAAAGTTTCTTCATGCAGACAACGAAGTCTCTGAGCAGACTGTACATATGCACATAATGATTTAAATTCTTGTTGGACGCGCATGGCACGCAGCGGCTCATGAGCATGGTTCTAGACTTGCGCCTCTACAGAGTAATTGAACTGGATGAAAGACTAGCATTCCAATAGCTTATTTTTGCTTTTCACACAGCAACAACACACTATTGCCAAATATAGGTTTAACATACTATTTATGATGTTAATCCATGACAGGTAGTAGAGTCCCTCAAGATCAACACTCCATGACGCAGCCTTGTTTACCGCATCTGAGTCCGTATGAGTACAAGAATTACCGTACTGCCAATTGGAATTTCGATTACCATCAACAGCAAGACCTGACACAGAACAATCATCGCATGTTGAAGTCCATTGTTTACAATTGTTACGACAGAAGTCGAACGGGCGTTGTTCAGTTGGTTTGTGTAACGCAATATTAAAGTTTCCTGAAATGCAATAGTCAACGTTAATCGATTTGCATCCATCAATGCATTACAGTTTAAACTATATGATATTCGTTCAGATTAAAAAAAAAAATATTCTAACAGATGAAATGTAAGTACCTTAGCAATACAAAGGAAGAATAATTAAAGCTTATACGTACCAATTCTTGATTTATATACTAATGTTGAACAAGAATTACAGGTAAATGGTAAACATTACCTTAAAGATATATTGCATGTACAATACATAATAAAAGGGGATAGAACTTCGTCTGTCGTTTTTGGTTTCCATTTTATTCACTAACGTATTATTTGCTTCTAAAAGTTCCATCTTTACAAGGTACTTTTGATTACACTATTGTGTTAACCCTTGCCATGCTGAATTAATTAAGATGTCATTTTTACTTTTAATTTTAAGCCAATCGGATTACCTGAAACACATTGTTGATGTAAATTGTCATACTTAATGACAAACAGTGTAGATCCAGATCTGATAAAACCAACTGATCTGGATCTATACTGTTTGCAAAGACATGACACAACCGGGTTGAGCAGGACCAGAAATGGCCGTAAAATTTCTTTCTCAACTTCATCATAGTGAGGGCTATATCTCCCGTCCTGTAGAACTTTGAATCTATATTTTGTGTAACTGTGATAATAGCGACCTGCTCAATAGATGACTAGAAGCGTGAACAGAGTAGTATTTATCAGTGCCATTCCCGAACAGACAATAAACTTGGTTTTCTACTTTCGATTCTCTGATATGCTGATATGCGCATTTCTATGTGCAGAAATAAGAGAGAGAGAGAGACACACACACACACACACACACACACACACACACACACAATTGCAATCTTCTCTATGTATTAATCACTCCAGATATAATGCAAGTTTGCCACAATATTCTGCGGCTTAAATTATACGACGGTGAGTCGATCCTCAGACTAAATGATGGCTTCTTACTTACTATTCAGAAAGTTGGCACCTGACTATCAATATCTGTGGTCGGGCTCATTATGGTCGTATTTTTGGTGTATTTATTTTCTGGTGTTTATCTTTGTTTCAGATCACCATTGGGGACTTTCACATATTGCTAAAATTGCATTAGAATTAAGGACAAGGGTCGCATATATGTAAATCAAGGTTCAAGCCTGTCTTCCATATAGTTTTAAAATTGAGTTTTCGGAGACGCAATTTCTCATGCAGTTTCTCGTTGTGTTCCTTCTGTTTTCGATGAAATAGCGTTTTATATTGCTATTCCATATAAGTAAACCTAAAGCCGTACCTGGGGAGGGCTCTGTTCCATGACTGTATGGTTTTGCTTTCACAGGTCATTCCTTTTATAATTCATTTCTTAGGCAGGAAGTTTTTTATTAAGAGGACTGGCTACACTTTAGAGAAATTCCGCCTTTTGTACAAAGGATTTGGTTTCTGTGTCTTCCTATTTGATGTTCTTACACCAAGCCGCTTCTGAAAAGGGTTCTATTCTAAAAACAAGGTCTTGCTCCCACGGGGTGGGGGTGGGTGGGGCCAATTCTTTTCTTTTCGAGAAGACACTTTTACAATTGATGCAAACAATCTTGAAAGCGTTGCCTCCATTGAACATATATCTCCTTCCCTTAAAAATCTAAACGAGAGTACGAGCACCATAGCGCAGAATGTTGTTACTTGGTGACAAATAAATAACAGATCCGAATGCTGACTGTTCTGCACCGATATCTAGGCGAGATTAGAGATGTACTTATAATATATGTGTATTAACATGTAAAAAACGCGCCCCCAAACACCTACAAAGGGCTTTAATAAATTGCGTTAGCTTATTGCTTGCATACATATGATGATCTTTCTTCTAACTGCCACCTTACTGTATAATATTGTACCTCGGATATAGATTGCAGAATTCGAGAATTCCTTAGGTTACCGTAAACTCAAATATGTCATAGGTTGTCCACATTACATCACCATTGACGAAGTACGCAAGCGAATGAAGACTGTTGCATAGGTGCAGCAAAACTTCAATAACTCACACATGGCTCGTTAACCGTGGCTAATTCGAACTCGTTTTCAAGTCCCAATAAAAATGTGTGTCGTATGTATTTATTAGAATCGCCTCATCGGGGCGATCTTCATATATACATTCAACATACCATTATTGCATGCTAAGAAATCCCTATATTATACCCATTTGCCTCCTGACCAAGCACTATGATTAACCATCAGTGGCTCGAACCACCCATGTCTAGAACAAATGACTATGGCTCCAAAGATATTCGAGCCATTGAAGATCAGCTATACATGTATCATACATGATGACCGTCTTACCATACTTTAGAAGCAGAACCACGATAAGAGTAAATCATAATAGTAAGATATGATGCTAGAAATCCTATGATACGAACTTTAATTACCAATTATTGTATGACATGTTTAGACCTGTAACTACATACAAACATGGATTAAACTGACTTATCGAAATTTACATATATACGAAATACAAAATTATAAGTGAAAATGCCCAAGAAATGCTACATTCACAAAGCACGGCGCTTCCGAGATACCAAAGCAAGGAATGATTAGGAACAAATACAGACACCACAAACGCTACAAGCATGACAGCACATCATACCAACGCATGGTTATGATATTTATATTTATGTAGAAAGAAGCAGTTATAAACACTAATGAACTCTATCCCTTTCCACTTAGACGTAATTTGGGCCAAGCCAAGTAAAAACGGGTCTTACACCATCATCGCAAAATGCACAGATTCATATTCATCCCGCGCAATCGCAGTCATATCCTGGCATTTACTCTCCACTGATACATTATATAGTGTTCAATAATTATGTTTGCGGACAGAAAAGGCCCTGATCAGACTGTGTGGATGCACAGGCTGATCTGGGACTTCGCTGTCCGCATATGTCAAATACACTGCGGGTTTTCGCATGGCGCGCCTCATATCATAATTAATGTCACCATTCTCTTTGGATACTTCTTCGTCTTGGTCTCCTAGAAGACTACGTGATAAATAGGAATATAACAGAGATCAGATAAAATAAAGCGGAAATGGACGAAATCGCACACTTTGTGAACTATGCAGTCAGAAAAATGAACAACGATTAAAGAAATCAAAAAGTCACGGTTATTTACCTGTACTAACTTGAAGTCCTTTTAAACACACGAGCCAAGCCAATAGGCAGAGCATATTTGCCATAGTTTTTATTTGAAGAAAGGCCCTCATTTCTGTTGTTTTATTTATAATCTTGCGAATAATTTGCCTTGTAAAGAAAAACGTATACAACTGCTTGCTTTTTCTGCCATTTTTTTTATAAACTTCCTGTTTGCATTCCTACAAACTAGGTCCCTTCTGAAAACGAGATCTACTACAAAAGGAAAGAATTTGCTCCCCCTGGGAGCAAATTCTTTCCTTTAATAGTAGATGCATTTTCAGGAGGGAGGCTAACCGAGTCTGATAGAATTACCCCATACAAGTGTATCAATTTCACTAATTATTTCATTCACGACATATTAAACATTTTAACCGACAGATAATGATATTCAAATAAGTTTTCAACATTATTTAAGAATTCTCTTAACGTCAGCAAATGTGACTGCTCTATTATACCTATTCAGCGTATTGTAATTGTAATAACTCTTATATCCTGTTTAAATATTTTACACCGTTGTTGAGCTACGGACCAGGAAGTGATAGTGTGTATCATGCCTTATTAGTAAATACCTTAGTCTGGCTTGTATAAGAAAACATTTAGAACCAGCCTGCGTATCTGCGTGGTGTCATCAGTCATTCGTTCCTCTTTGGCATTTATAAGCCCCTTCAGTTGAACACATGATCTTATGCCACACGTGATCAGCGTAAAACTATATATGACAGCGCGTGGGTAGTCTGCTCAGGGTCCGTCACAATGTATGGCTCAAATTTAGTGTAAATAGCCATTGTAAACTTTGACTATACTGCGCATATGTAGACTGTTCTGAGCCTACTTTTGTCACATTTGACATAAAGTTGTTTACTGTTTGGATAGGCTCAGTTGTTCGTTACTGTTAAGTAATATGGCAGAGACTCGGAGCATACAACTTGATATTCGAACGCACAGCGGCGTCTTATCAGGGACTATACTGTTTACATCAACTATAGGTACAATTATATTAAAACACACCGGACACGTAAAATTAGAAATTAATATGCGCACACTATGAGATGGAAGAATCCATTAGGCATTAATGGGTGAATTGTTTTGCAGGTCTATTTTACAAGTACGTGTTTGGTCTGCTTATGGCGGCAGAGGAGGGTGCTCTAACTCGCCATTAACTCAATAGAGTTAAACATATAATAATAGCTTACAAGAAGATGAAGCAATGTTAAGGGCTCAATGATATTTTGAAAACAGACATAACCTTTCTTCCATATAGACCAATGCAAATACTTTTGCAAACAGTACAGACCCAGATGAGACTACTTTTAATTAGCCGTCTCAATAGAATCTACGCTGTTTGTCATTATGTCATTGTTAATTGACTGAAATCCCTGTTTGCAGCAATGGACGTGTCTATTTCCAGAGATGAAAGAGTTCATGTCAGAAACTCGGGGTGAAAGGATTAAGGGAAATCAATACGCTTTCATGAGAAGCAACTGTCAAGTTATTGCTTCCCTTCTGAAAAGTGAGCTAACTTAACCCATTTATGCCGAGTTGATTCTTCTACCTTAACTCTTTGGACCGATCCATTTCCAGTAAAAGTGGCGTCTGGTAAGTTTTTACTATTACCATGATTTACAGAAATTCCTGTACATAATGCAAACAGTGTAGATCCTGATCAGACTCCGCATTCTGACCTGGATCTACACTGTTTGCCAATGTCCTTTTAAAGTACGATAGGCATAAATGGGTTAAAAAGGAAATGCCTCTCTTTTTGATCGTGTTATTTCCCTTTAGTGTAGATCCTTTCCAGAAGCATTTCACGCGGTACTCTGGTTTCCCTCGTAATGTTTAGTACTCTCAAAGGACCAGAAATTGTAATAAAATCAGAATAATATTGAAGTATAGAACAGCGTGTTCCGGCCTCCACATAAGCACTTTACGACAGCTTTGCAATCACAAAGTAAATAGGAGGGTCCTTTGGAAATAAGGCACACAACAACCGACATAAAACACAAGTAAACCCGAAAAGTTTTCATATGGCGTTTATCACTTGATATTGTCGAAGTTAGCAGTTCTTTTGCGCTTAGTTACTTACTTACCAAGATGTTTTAATGTGGCACCACCTTTGCGATCTCATCACTTTGGTTCATTGTGGTTTCAATGTAACTGTTGTTTTGTTAAGTCAGTTATTAGAATCATTCTGTTCCTTGAGAGGGCTGTGTTTGGTCAGTGGTTGCTATTGTGGCTGTTTCATATGGTGTATACCTTTCTCAGTTGTTTCGATTTTGTTAGGGGAGCTAGCCAAGGCAAGGCAAGGACTTTATAATCGAAATGTCGGTAAACTAGCATTTAGGCTAATGTTAAATAATTTTGTACGTTTGGAAACCCACGAGAAGTAATATTCTTGTATATTGTATCTTGCAATAGACAAATATGGCTAAACTTTTTAAGCAAGGGTACAGGTATCATAAACGTTGCAAAACATGTTATCGCCGTCATTAGCGTTGATTTGAAAACACTTCTGCAAGATGGTTATCTGTACCTATATTTTATTGCGAATATAAATTCAGAAAGATTGTTTGTAAAATCGATTTTTCGAAATAATTGAAAACCTTACGATAATCAGTCGCTACAAGATGAAACGTTAAAGCAGTTATATTCTACGGCAGACTGAATACATAGTTTTTACCAGATTATGGCGATGGCTGCTTCCCTTTTTGTTGCAGACAGTGTAGGTACTCAGATTAAATGGCGGCTCCCTCCTTTGTTTCGGAAAATTTTCGCCTGATTTTCAACGTCATTGGTCAGGCCAATCGTGGTCATGTTTTTTATTTTCTTATGTCCTACCTTCAGACAACCATTGTGCCATTTACTTTGTTTCATAGAGTTTGTGATAGTAGTGGTTCAGTGTGACATTTCACTGATAAGGTAGAAGGTCCGAACATGTATTTGTAATTTAAAAGCATCAGAATTAAGGGTGAAGTTGCGAGCAAATAATACTGGTTTAAGCATCGCTCCCAGAAGTTTTCGTGTTTTTTTTTTTGTTTTGTTTTTTTATAATTGTTTCTTTTATTATTTTTTTTATTTATTTATTTTTTCTACTGACCGTTCCAAGGCGGTTCCTCTGTTGCACTTCTGAAAAGTCAGATTAAACAACATCTCTTCTGAGTTTTGAACAATGAGTCGCCATAAAACTTGGGTTCTGATTGGTCGACTTGATAATTTTATTTTCTTATTATTTGTAAGCCAGTTTTATGTTGAAAAATTCCTTCCTAGTATAGACAATAAGATTTAGTATAATTATGTTTTAAGTAGTTGTGATACGTATCGCTTTATGTACACGTTTAACAGCTTTATTTAGGCTTTTACATTCACTAGCTATATTTGTTGGGTTAAATAAGAACTATATATTGTCACTGTGTCGTCTACAGAGTGAGCCCAGAAAATGCTGATGTATGTGTGTAGAAGAGATCTGTTAATGTTGTATTAGCCGTAATGAATTACCAAAAACATAAACAAACTTACCTATGAAAGGTCGTAATCGCAACTACGGCCTTTTCTTAATGACAATGCATCTCCATGCTACAAATACAGTGAACCCTCGTTACAACGACAGAATTTGTTCCCAAATACGTTACAATTGTAATGAATTTGCCGTGGTAAAGAATCCTTAATGGACAGAATGATATGTAAGAAAGATATTGCTTTGTTCTTATTTCCTCACAGAACATATGTTTTGGATATTTGTTAGAATCGCCTCGCAATATTCTTGCATGCTTTGTGACTAATTGTTACCTCTTAAGCCACGGTTTTGTGACAGTGAAATTGTTATTATAACGAATTTTGTCGTTGTATCGAGTGTCGGTATAGAGGCGGATGACTGTATGTCTTTAGTCAACGTAGGTTGTCTACTGATTAGTAACATATAGGCATACCAGTACAGCACATATAAGAACAGTACAATATTATACAAAGTGTAGGCCTGAAATCAAAGCAAAGGAAAATCAAAATAGGACTGCGGTAGGCCCCACATGAGACATTTAAATGCCGGCGCAAGAGACCGAAGGAGGAAGGAGTCATCATGTAATGGAAAGCCCAACTCGCATACCAGTATATTTATTTATTTCGCTAAAAGAAAAATAAAATATTTGGGCGGGGGTAGGAGTGCAATGTTTCCCTAGAGTAAACTGTGAACAACGTATTTTTACAGAAAATCACCAGTTCGATCGAATTTTAGTACAGTGTCAATTAAAGGGACTGACTGGAGCTGACAGATATCCACCATTTCATACAAGGGAAACGACAGTTGTGATCCCCCGTTATCTTTCTTGCACGTCGATCCTCTTCCAAAAACGGGTATACTCGAATGAAAAGAATATGAACCCACATGGAGCCGGATCTTTCCTTTTAAAGTAGACCTCCTTTCAAAAGGGATATAAACAATATTCACAGAGTTGCCTCCTCTAAAACTGAATCCATAATTATTCACTGGTAAAGGATATTGTCCGATTTTAAATGATGGATAACTGATAACAAGCCTTAAAAATATCATCTTACATTTCTCAGACAGTTATAGTGAAATATGACACCCTGAGGAATATGTATATTGATATTCTATTCTGAAGGGTGATATTTATCTCTTTCACCCTCTCGGCAACGTATATAAAATAGAGGGTTACCCGTTATATGTAATTAACATATTGCAATAATATGTCATCTGTCCGTCCAGCATCTCCAATCTGTACCTCTTATCTTTATTTTATTACCGAATCCCGAGCTGAACCGGACGCGCACCTAATTCCGCGCATGTGATATGTTTTTACTATCACCTGGCATGTGATATGTTTTGACTATCGCCTTGGCAGGTGATAGAAGAAAATGTCACCTTCAGACCTACGGGAGGTTTGTATGGGAAAGTCATGTGAGGTATAATAACGTATATACATGTATGTCATGTGTAGACGCAAATCATTAGCACGTGCTGATCGAGGTAGTCTCTGTACATTGACATGTTCTACATTATTCCACGATTACGTCAGCGGATCAGACAGTAAGAATACGGAGGCGGATCGGGGCTTTCGTTGTCAGACAAGGGTATTAGACTCGCTTTGAGTTTTCTTGTTTACCAAGTTCTAAAATGTGTATAACCATAAGAATCCTAAGTATTCGGGTAGAGAGGCCTGAGCAAACAGTGTAGACCAGATCAGGCGCCGCAGAACGCGGCGTCTGATCAGGGTCTACACCGCCTGCCTCTCAACACGCAATATTTTGGACATATTAACAAATAAATATAATTAAAATGTTTCTGATGACATTTTAGGACATGTATGGTAAGAAGTCCGGGTGTCCCTCTGTTTAGAGTAACAATATTAGTTATGAATATGTGAAACTGTCGGCCGCAGTGGCTCAGTGGGGTGCACAACTGACTGGTGACCGGGTCCGGTAGAATTATTTCGTGGAGATTTATTGTGAAATATTTTCTATGGTCATTCTCTCCCTTCCGCTGATTTAAGAAGGCAGTTGTCAGTGTCTGGCGAAAGAATGAGACTAACAAGACTCGACATGACCCTAATGGGTTGACTGAGCCGTAAAACCTCAACACAAACAAAGTACTTCCCTGTACAGCCGGCGGCCGCGGTGGCTCAGTTGGATATGCCATCCGACTGGAGACCAGGAGGTCGCGGGTTCAACTCCCGCCGAGGTCGGCAACATTCTTTCGTGGAGATTGATCATGAAATATTTTCTACGATCATTTTCTCCCTTCCGCTGATTCAAGAAGGGCAGTTGTCAGAATGTGCACAATACTGGTTAACCGCTTAAAGGACTAAGTCTGCCCAGTATACGTGTGGTTAGGTAAACTGACCGCGCTCGATATGACCCCACTGGGTTGACTGGGCCATAAAACCTCAACACAAACGAACAAACTTCCCTGTACGTATATGGTACGCCTTTTTTACGCCTTTGTAAAAGAGCTACCAAGCGTGGAATCGTGTCGGATAAGATTACGTATGTACCCTAATAACCCTAAAAAATGAAAATGCCCAGTTATTCATATTGCCTCCAAAGGAAAACCATTCAAGCCCCTACTATTCGCGCCCTTAGCAGTCGGACAAACAAGCCTGAACGCGGTGTCTGATCAGGGTATACACTGTTTGCCACTAAACAAGCAATGTTTTGGTAATATTTACAGGTTGTAAAACAGACTTGTTCAAATTTTAGGACAAGTATGGTAAGGAGTATAGATGTCCCAATATTTAGGTTGACTACAGTAGTGATAAATATTTGAAATAACTTCCCTCTACACGATATTATTTACAAAGACAATATTTCTTTTGCTATTAACGCAATTACGTTTTTGTGAAAAAGCTTAGCGTGGAGTCGTGTTATCTATCAAAGTACCGTAATAACCCTAAGCATTGAGAAATGCCAAATTCGACATATCACCACCAAACAAAAGCCATTCAAGATCTCATACACCACTTGGTGTTTGCTTGGTCCCGGTTTTGAATGTGTTTTCTGACTTTAATGAGGAACCTTTCTTTTTACCTACATTTCTTACTTTCATTTTTTTTTTTTTTTTTTTTTTAGCAATTCCAATTTAACCATGGTATTAAAGGTAAATTACTTTTGTAAAACGTTGATTCCTTTATAATTTATAATTTCTTTTATAATTTATACAGCATTTTATGTACATAAAAGCAAATAATTCACATGTTTACCAAATGAAATTCTTATTATAATGACGTCATGTAGGACATTGTTCGTCCCCGAGTAGGAAAAAAAACTAAAAAAAAAAAAAAACAAACAAACATTTCCTATCGGGATCTACAGCCTATAAAGTGAAAGGTCAGAAAAAAAGTATATTGGGACAAAGCAAACACCCAGTGATACACAATTCACGATCAGACTCGAAGGAAATATCCTTGAGTGTGCAGATCAACCTGAGCTGAAACCAGCACATCAACGCTACAGCGGAAACGGGCGAACAATACAGTCGATTCTCATTATCTCGAAATCCAAGGGACTCTATGAAACACTTCGAGATATCCGTACTTTGACATATCAGATTTGCGGAACTGAGGAAAACAATTAATCGAACAACCATCTTTAACAGAATGAATATGTAATTTGACTCCTAATTTAGTGATATATTGAACATATTGTGAAAAAGAAGAGAAATTGTTCCTATTTCTCCCCTTTTCCACATTATTTTGTTTGCTGTTGGTAGATCTCTGTGTTAAAACAGGGACCAGATTTTCACTTCGAGATAAGCGATTATTCAAGATAAGCGAATGGCAGCAGCATAAAAAAATGAAGAAGAGCTAATAATGTCGACCAAGATCAGCCGCCGCTGAACGCATCTAGCAAGATCAGATATACCATCAGAAAAGATACAAATATGATAAGAAGTAGGTGTCCCAATATGTATCTCTTCTCTTGCTAAACACGACACGCCCTGTCTTAGCAAACAGTGTAGCTCCAGATTAGTTGGCTTCTGAAGAAGCCAACTGATCTTGGATCTGCACAATTTGTCATTAAATACGTGAATTTCTATCAAGAACCACGGATCAAGTAATCTGAATGGTTAGAAATTAGAAGTAGACCCTGTCTTAGCAAACGGTGTAGATCCAGATCAATTGATTAACTGATCTGGATCTGCACTGTTTGTCATTAAATATGTTAATTTCTATCAAAAACCCAGATCAAGTAATGTGATTGGTTGGAAATAAAAGTGGGCGAGGCATCTTAAATATATTCAGCATGAAAAGGGTTAAATGCGGCACTTACAGCATTCAGACAACTTCTCACTTTACCGTACGAACAATTATAAAGACAGTCAGTTAATACAGGGCATAACTCCAGATAAAAGTGGGGACATGTATCCCTACAAGTGTTTTCTTATTTCTCCACGAAAATATATGCAGTGGGTTCTTAAAACGCTTCGGTGAGTATCCACGGCATGTGTGTTCGTGGAGTATTGAAATTAATATCAGTACTTTTCAGTTGAAAAAGGCTTTATTTTGGTTTCTGGTGATTGCACTGTCATTATTTTGCGTGTGTTCTTGACAGTGTAACGTGGCGTTAACAGCATTTCGCTAGCTAACAATGAACCGTGAAAATACAACGAAGTATATAGAAATGTCTTATTTGCATAAAATATTAGGACACCATAACTTCTTATCCTGCTTGTATTAAGTTTTATACAAGTCTATTTCACTACCTGTTGATGTATCTAAACATTGCTGAACGAATGGCAAACGGTGCAGATCTTGATCAGACTTTAGTTTAGTTGCGTCTGATCTAAGTCTACATTTTTTGCTCAGGTTTATCTGTCCCAATACTTAATATTTAAGCGGCGTATGATCTGAGTCTACACTACTTGCGCAGGTCTCTATTCCCAATACTAAATGTCTTGCGGCGTCTAATCTGGGTCTACACTGTTTGCTCAGGCCTGTCAGTCGTAATTCTAAGCGTTTTGCGGCGTCTGTTCTTGGGCTACACTATTTGGTCAGGCCATAATTCCCAATCTAAGCATATTCATGCGCCTAATCATGATCTAAAATGTTTGTTCAGGCTTATCTGCCACAATTGTATCGTTTTGCGGCGTCTGATCTGGGTCTATATACGAGAGTGAGTCAATAAGTAACCAGCCTAACTTATTTCCGGTTGAGATCCACCTCTTCTTTTTTCGATGTAATTGCCCTCTAGGGTGATGCACTTAGACCAACGGCATTCAAGTGCCATCAGCTCAGAACTGAAAAAGTCAGGGTCCTTTCCATTGACCCGCTCCTCAACTGCCGTCACGACTTCTTCATCAGATCGGAAATGAAGTTCACGGATATCCTTTTTCAAGTTTGGGAATAGGAAGAAGTCGCTAGGAGCTTGGTCAGGCGACTAGGCAGGATGTGGTATTAATTCATACCCGTTTCGCAAGTTGCAACTCTCGGGTTTTCCTGTTGCAGCAAAACACCTTTAGAGAGTTTACCTCGGCGTTTTTCATGGATGGCGGTTCTCAGCTGGTCTAACAAGTTTGCATAGTACACTCCAGTTATTGTACTTCTCTTGGGTAAAAAGTCCAACATAATAACGCCTTTTGCGTCCCAAAATACTATGGCCATCACCTTGCCAGCAGATGGTTGCGTCTTGAACCTCTTTGGCCTCGGGGACGCAAGCCCTACCCACTGACGACTCTGAGCTTTATTCTCTGGCTCATAATAATGAACCCTAGTCTCACCTACAGTCACCAGACGCAACAAGAAATCATCTTTTGACCTAAAACGCTTCAACAAGGCGCTGCATACTGATGCCATTCGCTCATCGCTAAGGGATTTGGGGACCCAACGGGCTGTTAGCTTGCGCATACCTAAACAATCATGTAAGATTGTTGAAACGCTACCATGTGAAAGGACCTAATGCCTGCGCTTTTCTTCCATCTGAATTCGCCTATCAGAGTATATCAGATACCGAACTGTCTTACACATTCCTTCGTCGGTGGCATCCAGTGGGCGTCCAGACCTGGCTTCATCTTCTAAAGACATTCTACCGCGTTTGAATTCCCCTACACAGAACTTAACATGAGCATAAGATGGTGCAGAAGACCCATAAACATAGGCGAACTCGCCGTGTATTTCCTTGCCTGTTTTACCTTTTAAATACAAGTACCGAATTACAGCACGGTACTCAACTTTAGATGAAAAGCATGCCTTTGCATCACTAGCAATGTTTGACATTCAATATCTTAATAAAGAATGACTCGATACGTGTGCAAGTTTGTACCCATGTATAAAACATACATTGAAACAAAGCATGAAAATCGTGACCGTCTCGGTCCATCGGAAATAAGTTAGGCTGGTTACTTATTGACTCACCCTCGTAAATTGTTGAGGCCAACCTGTCCAGTTCTTAGCGTTTTGGCGCGTCTAATCTGGTCTACACAATTTGCTCAGGTCTATATGTACCAATTCTTAGCGTTTTGCCGCGTCTGATCAAGTCTACACAATTTGCTCAGGTCTATATGTCCCAGATCATAGCGTTTTGGCGCGTCTGATCTGGTCTACACAATTTGCTCAGGTCTATATGTCCCAAATCATAGCGTTTTGTCGCGTCTGATCTGATCTACACAATTTGCTCAGGTCTATACGTCCAAAATCATAGCGTTTTGCCGCGTCTGATCTGGTCTACACAATTTGCTCAGGTCTACATGTCTCAAATCATAGCGTTTTGCCGCGTCGGATCTGGGTCCATTCTATTTGCTCAGGCCTACCTGTCCCAATTATTAGTACTTTGTAGCGTCTGATCTTGGTCTACACTATTGTTCAGGCTTAACTTTCCTATTTTTTTTTCGCGTTTTGCAGCGTCTGATCTGGGTCTACACTATAAGAAGGACTACTTGTATACGGAAAACAGAAACATTTCGATAAACATGCTCAATTATATTTCCGAGCTCAGAAAAATATAGAAGCAACGGGGGATAACACAAAAAAAAATCAATTGTGAATTCCGAAATTCATGAAAATACACAAAAGAAATCAACGATCTACATGAATTTTACTAAGTACCGTAAGAAAAAAAGAAATATACAGAAAATATATGTATATCGACAAAGAATGAAATGCAAGGAACGTATGGTTAATACCCTATTGATTTTGGTTGCAATAAAGAATATTCACGTGTGTTGAATTTCCTACATGTGTACTGACAAACAAGAGACATCTTCAAAAAAAGAAAATAAGCGAGAAAGAATAGTATTTTTTCCAATATTATAACAAAGGTTCTTAAAATGAAGTCCACTGTACACCCGAAACTTTGCCAGTTTCCTTGTCAAAGTCACATACCCACTCTATATAACGCTGGATTAGCAGTTGATATCTAATTTCACCACCGTACGCGCCTTTCTTTAAACGATAGCTTCTTTTCGTCGTTTAGACATACCACAATATAAATTTAAATCCTTATTGCACCAATTTCTTTTGGGGCTCAAGTCTGTTCTTCTGAATATTCTGACTTACCACTGGTTAAACATTTTAGGACTGCTCTGTGGCTTGGTTACGTCGACCAAAAGGTCTTATCACTTTGCACATTTGTTGCCAATTTCAACACTTTCACTTTGTCTAAAAGGCTTAACGCACAGCAAACAAAATTTCATTTTATCTTCTGACGTTGAGAAGTGATACATTTGTCCTATTTGATTTTCTACTCGATCCAAGCAAATATGGGATGCTGCCGAGCGTGACCTGAAAAAAAAAAACACACGATCTTAAACTGTCAAAAATGATGAACTTGCTATGAGAGAGCCTGTGTTCAGAGGTGTCATACCAGGTGAGACAAACCAGCCTGCCCAGTTTCAGAAGACCATTAGAGGCATGAAATGAGTCCATCATAATACAAGTTTTCTGATATTTGATTTAAAAATTCTCAACTTATCGCTCTCTGGGCAAAATCAGCAGATGACAAATCGACATTTTTTTTCTTCTTATTTAGACAAAGTTTTATAGGCTCATTTGTGATCTAACACCCTAAGCCTCTATATGGAATAATATACGTGCCTTGAAGCGATTTTTTTTTTCTTCTTATTTTTCCCATAACATCGCAACAGACATGTCATGCAAATTGTCTCCAAAGAGGAAGCCGTTTGCATGGAATGTCAAAACGTTTCCTAGGAGAAAAAAAAAAATTAAAATGTTGTCTGCAAAAACTTTTACACAGGGTTTTAAGAGTTTAACTGAATTTAATGTTTTATCCTGTCTTACAGAAGCACCTTCACGCAAAGCACGGCATTAATTTTACTAAATTGTTATTTTAAATGTAACAGATTTTCGTTGGTTTTCAAAAATTGATTTTGACGTAAGTTACAGGTCATATTGTAAAGATATTTTAAAATGCGCACAATGAAGCTGAATCAAATGATTTGATAGCAATAACTGTTTCATGAGATTTATCGTATCATCAAGGCACGCACATTCTTCGTTAAAGAGGAAGGTCAAAAATGAGCTTATAAGTTTTTGTCTAAAAATATTTTGATTTACATGTACGTTCTTTACACTAAATCCGTTATACAATCATAAGGTATTCGTCTTCGTTTCTTTTGGCTCGTTATGCTACGTACTTTTTTTCGGGGTCTATTTCTCCAATTTACAAAATTCACGCTACTTTGGTAAGGGGGTATCGTATTTCCTATATTTTTACGGAAATACAGGGCTGAGCAATAAGTGTAGAACGCGGCGTCCGATCAGGTCTTCACTGTTCGCCACTCGCCTAGCATCTGTACACGCATTCAACGATAGTACAATGGACTTTCGCCGGCCTCGGTGGCTCAGTTGGATGCGCCGTCCGACTGGAGACCAGGAGGTCGCTGGTTCAACCCCCGCCGAGGTCGGCAACATTCTTTCGTGGAGATTGATCATGAAATATTTTCTACGGTCATTCTCTCCCTTCCGCTGATTCAAGAAGGGCAGTTGTCAGTTTCTTGCGAAAGAATGTGCACAGTACTGGTTAACCGCTTAAAGGACTAAGCCTGCCCAGTAAACGTGTGGTTAGGTAAACTGACCGCGCTCGACATGACCCCATTGGGTTGACTGGGCCGTAACACCTCAACACACAATGGACTTTCCTTTTGGAATGACGTTTTGGGTCGAAGCAAGGTTCCACTGACCCACCGAATCCCATTTTAATCCGTGCCTGCATTACTAGCTGTACCGAGATAATGTTAGCATAATTTGGTAACCTAATATGGCGCCTACCAGTAGTATAGGGTGGCACTATGGGTACTCTCATACTGCCGACCTATACTACTCCTACCCTCTAATTCAGCACACCTAAATAACTCCGATGTATATGTGGCTATATGTATTTCTGCTTGTTATTCTTCGGAGAAACTTCCGCTTGATATTTTATGTGAATCGTCTGAAATGTTAAGTCTAATTTGAGAACCGGGATAGGGTGTATCCAGAAACATTTGATATTACCTTATATTAGTATATGGGGTATCGGCGGTCACTATTTGTCGTCGATTTATTATTTAACCTCAGCACTATATATTGGAAGAGTCCAGTTTCAATTTTAGGTATCCCTATGCGCTTTATATACATACTACAGAAAACAATGGCTAAATGTTTAGCAAACAGTGAAGACCCTCAGTCATCTGATTAAGGCATTTACTGCTTGCCAATAACCCTTTTTTGGATCTCCAAACTAAAATTGGTAAATTTCAAAGAATGGATTTTGTCAAGGATACAGAAACTTATACTGCGCTATATGCCTGACAGAGTTGGTATATGGTATCCAGTCCTGGACAAACAGGTGATGGACGCAGTTATTAGTGAAAAAGTGTGATTGATACGCTTTCAAGGGACTCAACTAGCATATATATATATATATATATATATATATATATATATATATATATATATATACAGTTGACTCTCGCTACATTACGAAAACACGCCTATTCAAATATATAGAAAAATTCAACTCCAAAAACTGAAATTTTCAGATAAAAAAACTCTGATAATTTTTCATATTTCGGCTCAAAACATAGATTGTGGGTACTCGATAGAACCGCCTCGCCGGAGCGGTTCTAACGAGTACCCACAATCTATGTTTTTGAGTAGAAATAAGAAAAATAATGTATACCCCTGTAAACTCCAGTTTTACTGTATAAAAGTGGGGTTTAAGGGGGTCAAAATTATATAGGTATGTTTTCGTGATGATCTCGAACTCGCTTATCTCGAATAACCGCTTATCTCGAAGTGAAAATCTGGTCCCTGCCTAAACATGAAAATCTAAACAACATGTAAAAATATTGTGGAAAAGAGGAGAAATTACTCCTAAGGAGCAATTTCTCCTCTTTTTCGCAATATTTTATTATATCTCTAACCTCAATTATACATATATTTGTTCAATGTGGTTAATCCAATTAGTTTTTCCTCTATTCTGCAAATCTGATATGTCGAAGTACGGATATCTCGATGTATTTAAGAAAGTCCCTTGGAATTCGAGATAACGAGAGTCGACTGTATATATATATATATATATATATATATATATATATATATATATATATATATATATATATATATATATATATATATATATATATATATATATATATATATCTGTATATATATATATATATATATATTCTCCCTCCTGAACATGAGTTTGCTGCTCTAAACGTAAAAGGTATGTAGTCTAAGAAGAAGAAGAATAGCTCCCACGGGGAGCAAATTCTTCTTTTTAGGCTACACGCCTTTTTAGAAAAGACGATGTAATATCTGGAATGCATTTGCAGACAGCAGACAGCATATCAGTTATGTTTTCTCCTTTGCATAAAATGGGGGGTACCTCTAGCATATGCAGTTCCCTTGGCAAGACCACTGTTAACTGTTAGCATAGTCGCATTCTTACGTAGAGGTAGACCATCTGATAAGCTTGGGGTAGATTAGGAATTCAATTTCACTTCCCCCGGTCCATCCCGCATTAAGTCCCAGCAAAGTTGCACAATATATACTACACTGGTAAGATCTGCACTTTGGCTTGAGACCCAACATGAAGAACTCTGAACAAGAACTGATTTGTCTGGGTTGTTCAGAAGTGCAAAGTGATAGCAAATGTTTTGTGCTGGATTGGTTTTCCTAATGACGATTGACAACAGAGGCAGGATTCAAGACAAAAATTCGCTAGTTACGCAACCCTAGTGTCAGAATAATACGGGGTAACAAATATGTAGGAAATAATGGTTGTTGGGGGTGGGGTGACGGAGGTGAAGAAGCAGCACTATAACAGAGTTTTAGAGATACCTGACAGTGTTTATTGCTGAGCGCATTTAAACAGGTTATATATATATATATATATATATATATATATATATATATATATATATATATATATATATATATATATATATATATATATATATTGACCTCTTTGAGCGGAGGAGATTTTTAAGCAGCGTATGAATTCTGAATAATTCTTATTTGATTAGCAAACTCAAAAAGACTGGCCAAATAGAAACTGATAAATCACTGACCCATAGCCAATTAAGAATAATATTATGAATAATAAGGAAAAAAAAAAAAAAAAAAAAAAAAAAAAAAAGAACGTCACGCCTCTTACAGGTCATATGGTGAGCAGTGGCGTACATCTAGTTGTTGTTTTCTCATAATGGCCTCACTGTTCTACGACCGTTTTTAAGGCTATCTCAACAGAACAAAAGTATCATTCTGTTGTAGAACAGTGTAACCAAGCTTATGTGTAGCCTGTAGAATTTTGCTGAAAAGGATATTGAAGCTCTTCTAGGTAACTGTACTTTACTCTGTTATATTCTTGAAAAACAATATCATATAATATCATAATCTGAGGCTTTTGGCCTCACAGATCTTTAACGGAAAATACGACAGAAAAATAATCGATCTAATGTTGGAAATTTTACTGGTACATTTATAACGACTGACAGTACGGAAGCCTTTTAGGGCCCTTTTGCCTTTTTTTTTTATCTATTTAGTCTCACGTATGACGTATTATGTCTTCCGTATTAGACAGTATATGACAGACCGTTTACTTGAAGACCAAAAAAAAATCTATTTTATCTTACTTCGGTAAGAAGTCGGTATAAAGTGTTTGAGACTATAAAATATATATATTGCTAGGCTGCTACAGAAGATAAGTGTGAACGGGCAACCACATTGTATGTGGCGGTCATTTTGACTTCGATTCGGCCTGCCTGTTTTGTTGTGGAGTGGATCTTAATTGAGTATGAGTTACGTATCAGGTATATATGAGATGTTTCTCTTGCGGTTGAAACATATTATATGGCGTTAAACCAAATGGCAATATAATTGTTATTATATTAATTCTAGCATCACAAATACGCATATGCACTAGGCTAATTATTTGTTTCAACAGATATTCAAATAGAGACTAATAGGCAATTCAAATTACAATTCATTCGTAACTAAAAGATATATTACAACATGAATTTTATGCGCCAAACAGCATGCATGGCTGTTAACCAAATTCTGGTAGGCAACTTTGCTTCCTACTTTAACTTTACGACTGCGAATCGGGCCTCAGATTCAGTGGCAGATTTTTCCTCTATCTGCTTCCGAAGATTGACGCGAATGTAGTCAGCTCAGTATGTAAAATATATTGACGTACAGAAAATATAGCCAAAGCCATTATAAGATTTGTGGTTTTACATGCTGATCTTGATCTTTACTGTTCACTTATGTCCTGCAGATACCTTTTCGTATGGAGCGGCTAAAAATTATCTCTATATTACCAACCAACATATATAAATTTACTAAATCCATTATACATGGCATCATGGACGAAATCTCACTATATGGCAAACCACATGCATATAGGAAAACAAACAAACATTTACAACTAGAACAAGACCTTATCCGGCCAAATCTTAGGATCCTGCTTAAATATATATCGGGCAATTATCGGCTCGACAGGAAGTCGATAACGGACCGATATAAATTTAAGTAAAATGTTTGCTGGATAAGATCGCTGATCACAACTTACTTGTCCGTCGCAACGAGGCTGGAGTGGGTGGGGTGGGTGGCGGGGAGTTGGGGGCGCAGCGACCTTATTCGATCGGGAAAGACAAAAACAATGCATTAACATTCGCCAGGTGAACAATTCTTATTAGCCACTACACCGCACATATTCTTAGACATAGTTTGTTTTATATAATCATACAGAAAAGCGAAACAGACAGTATTTATAAATATTGTTTGAAACTACAAATCAAATGAAAGCGAATGGCAGCTCTATGTTTCAAAGAAGTTAGTAACAAGAAAAAGGTTTTAAAACACTATGCCCCCAACATTTTTTTTTCTTTTAAACACGCGTGACCGTAGTGCTTAAGCACGAAAACCAGTTAAGTCCAATAATTGAAAAAAAAAAAAAAAAATGACAAAAATTTACTTGATGATAATGCCAAACCCACAGTATGAAATTGTGAGAGGATTTGGGCGCACAAGGTACTCGTCGAAATGTTCTCTTATATAATAGTATTAAAGCCCGCAAATGACTAAGTTCAAAAGTTAACAATGTAAAACTTCCCAATTTACAAAGTGCCATAACTCGTGAAGTATTTTTTCAGCATTTACTCATCTTCTCACCACTACCAATTTATTCATTAAGTAATGAGGCTCTAGCTCCAAGAGTGTTTGAAGTATTTTACTTACGAGGAAAAATTCTAAAATTTACATAACTCCAAAATTTATTCTGTAGTTCATCAGGTTGTCTAGTCATCACTACCAATCAATTAAGAAATTTTAATGGCTCTAGCTTTAATAAGTTTTGAGATTTTTTGCTAACAATGTTTCATCCTTATTTTTTCCAAGTACCATAACTCAGAAAAAAAAAAAAAAAAAAAGACATAATCCTATCGAGAAAAATTACGTGTCAGCAATTTTTTTAAATCATAAGGAATCCATATATGAAATAACAAAACAGTAGCATCCATGTTTCTAAAGTTATACTATAGTGATCAAACATGGTTTTTCATGCATTAACATTCGCGAGGTCCCGAGGGAGGTGTTGAAAAACCGAGGCCGGAGGCCGCGGTTTTCAACACCTCCCTAGGCACCTGGCGAATGTTAATGCATTGAAAAACCATGTTTGATCGCTATTATTGCATAAAAACTGAAAACATTTGCTATATTTCGCGTTATTTCTTGCACTACTTTGTTTCGCCTTTTCACCAATGCCCCGCGAACGCAATTTGTACGGACTATGCTCGTTCTAGGGCCGGGCAGTACACATCTCATAACGGCAGCAAATCTTTGACCCCGGTAGAATCATATTGAAAGTTGGTTTGCCGTGCATTAACAACGCGTGAATTGCCTTGTTAATACGGACTTTTCGCCGGTTATTGCACGGCTGTTAATAAAGCGCGGCACTGCTCTTTATGCAATAATATGCATCAAAAACGTGACGACATTATAACGAATGGGTACGCATGTGCTTATCCTGAGTAATTTTAATACTTATGTTACTATTTTATAGCCCTACAAATCGTTGTTAAGCCACACAATTCAAGATTTTTATTTGTCTACAGGAATAAAGTCCACTGATTAAAATACCTTGAAACTGTCTGTCAGTTATAGCCACCTAATTAAGTACTCATTTGTGCGGACGAACGACCCAGAAGCAATATGCCCCTCCAACGTCTTTGAAGTTGGGGTCATAATTGCATGTATACTAAGGGAAATAAATTCTGCCAGATTTAACCAATCCATAATTTCGGATCATTTGGCCACACTTTTCTCAGATTCGACCGTGTGATGTGATCTTTAAAAATTGCCGTTTAAGTCATTACCTCGAATACGTCTTAGCCGAAAAAAGCGGACTGGTTATGAACGACGTAACTTTTTCAGTTATATATTGACATTTTAAATTATATATATATAAACCAAGAGATACGAAGCCTGTGTAGAACACTAGTTTCTAAGTATATTATAATTGTTATATTTTACTACCAAATCAACGTTATTTTACTGATGCTGAGCGCTAGTAAACAGGGCATAGGGATGCAATGCATGTTTTGATGAAAAAAATATCAGAATCTACTGACAAAGGGAACAGACCTGAGATTAGGAAAGTTTAAAATCAATTACTTTAATATGTTTTTTGAATTTGTCCTGCACAATTTTTTATCACTTTGTTGCGCGTAGTAAGAATTCTTACCTTGCGCAAGACAATTCTGGAATTGTCTCTGAGCAAAGTAAGAATGGTGACAAAGTAAGTATAATTCAATGTGGTGATCAACTGTTGAATATATCATTATTTTTTTCTTTTTAAATCGATCTTATAATATATTTTCATTTATTTCCAAAATAATTTCTGTGTCTGGTGACAGAAGCATTTAAGTTATAATTTATCTGCTACTGCTATTTGCTACTTGCAAACGCTGAATTCACATAAAAGATTGAAAGGACATTTTGTTGTTGTTGGGATTTTATGCATCTTTTAGTCTTATCTATACGAAAAAAGTAAGAAATGATCTCCTACTTACAGTCAGTAAGATGTTCGTGACTAAGATAATAAAGATAGATTGATATGAACAAAAACTTAGCTAGCTTTGAAATTCAAACTTCTAGTATTCAGTGAAAACAAACTTAGATTTCAAACTTCAACAATAACTTTATACTTTTTAATGTGCAACCTTTAGGGAAGAAGAAAGTGATAAAGCGTATTATATATCAAAACCTTTTGTCTGGTCTTATGAGGCAATCCCTTTCAAATTTATGCAGTAAAGTAATGTAATATGTGAAATGTATTTTCGATCGTATTCCAACAGAAAAAAAAATCCAACACAGCCTGCATATCCGCTTCAAAGCCTCCGCGCTGTCTCATCAGAGTCTTTCTTGGTGCTGTCTTATCAGTGTATTTGTTGTCCGTTGACACATTCTACACTACTAAGTAATTTCTTAAGCAGACAGCATTCTTTGCTAAGTCTGTGCAGATGTGCAGGATGATCTGAGCAGTTACTATAGGCAGATTGCCTGAAGTCGGGCTTGCGCATGACTCGAATTCAAAACAAGAGATATGGAAATAAATTCTAGTCCGCGTTACGCAGAAAAGTGTTTTAAGGACATATGCGATATCAGACTGAGCCTTCATGCAGTCTCATTTCTTTTTCGTTCACTGATATGTTACACTCTATAATTATACCACACGTGACTTTCGTTTACCAACCCCCCCCCCCCACTCCCTCCTCCCCGGTGGTTTACTCTACTGACCGTTCTAAGGCGGTGGTCCCGGTGTTAGTCTTACTCTTTGTTGCTTTATGATTAAATCTACGAGGCGGTTTGTTGTATGTCTTACCATGTACCATTTTGTTCTTGTGTTTTTCAGTCCTTTTAGTATTGCGATTATCTCGCTTGGGGAAGAGAGAGCTAATCTTAGTACGTTTGTTCGATTTGTGCTTGTTTGGATTTGTCGGTTTCCTCTTCCTCTTGGTTGTCTGTGATTGTGGCACTCCCTGGCTTTTTCTCTTACCTTTTTTCTCATAGGCCTGAATGTGACTTTACTATTACTTGCTAGGGTGACAGTCAAGAAAATATCACAATCCAGGGCTGTAGTAAAAATATAACAGGCGCAGCAGAGGTTGTGCGTACGGTTTCTTATCAATTCATCACTTCTATTCTAAATTCTGCTGTGAGCTAGACGCTTCATGCAAAGCACCCACTAGACATTTCAAACTACCTAACAAAATCTGTCCAAAATGAAAGAATGTGAACATACGAACAAAACACGGGGAAAAATTACAGCTAGCAAATTTGCTATGGTGTCTAGCAATTACGAGTAATTACAGAATCTGTTTGACACCAAAAACTCGGATAGCTAGTAATGTAGACCGTGATCAGACTGCTTGTGATCTGGGTCTACAATGAATGTCCCAATACTTAGGATCATTGCGGTGTGGTATATTGGCTGCGATAAATAGCTAGTGAGTCAGCAGTGATATAAGGGTCCTGCAAAAAGTTTTGTCACTGGGTTCGGATTACTTCAACGCCGTCCGACTGGAGACCAGGAGGTCGAGGGTTCAACCCCCGCCGAGGTCGGCAACATTCTTTCGTGGAGATTGATCATAAAAATATTTTCTACGGTCATTCTCTCCCTTCCGCTGATTCAAGAAGGGCAGTTGTCAGTTTCTGGGGAAAGAATGTGCACAATACTGGTTAAAGCTTTGAGGACTAAGCCTGCCCAGTAAACGTGTGGTTTGGTAAATTGACCGCGCTCGACATGATCCCATTGGGTTGACTGGGCCGTAAAACCTCAACACAAAATAAAGAAAAAAATTTCAATGCTACGTTTTATCAAACATATTTTTGTTACAAATCTTCGTGTGGTTTGGTAAATTGACCGCGCTCGACATGATCCCACTGGGTTGACTGGGCCGTAAAACCTCAACACAAAAGAAAGAAAAAAACTTCAATGCTACGTTTTATCAAACATATTTTTGTTACAAATCTTCAAAGTATTCCCCCTTTACTGAAACATATTTTTGTAACCTTTTTACCGAGTCGCGAAAAGCAAATAAATAGTCTTCTTTTGGTATCTGTTGGAGACACTGATAAATAGAGCTGCCAAGAGAACTTCTAGACGTATACTTATTTCTAGAAAGCATTTTCTTAAGCCTTGGAAATAAAAGAAGCCACAGGAACTCAGGTCAGGTGAATAAGGTGAATGGTTTAAAATTTTCATCTTTTCAGAAGCCAAAATGACCATCCTTTGCTTAGTCGTTTCTTATTGTGAAACTCTTTCACTTTCTTCAGTACAGTGTATATGACTGTATCTATTTCAATTTGAAATAACTCGGTCAGTTGGAAAGCAAACGCGTATCGTTAGCTATTTAACAGACCATTCAAGTGCAGAGAAGCATTCTAAAATATACCTGGGATAAAACTAAGGAAGCCTATTAGTGACAGAACTTTCTGCAGGACCCTCGTAGTAAAACATTAATGTTTACCTTCGGACAAGGATTAATGATTGTACAGCACAAGCGATATCAGAATACGCATTCGCACAGTATGAATTTCTACTGTGATAATGTCGCTCCAATATCATTTTAAATATTTTGATGCTTACTGATTTTGCTGCACGCATAGATCGTTCTGAGAATCCAAGGACATCCATCACGACAGCAGTGAAGGCTCCTTACAGACTACTCGGATGCGCAGGATGAGCAGTCCTTTTTTTTATCGCATATATATATATATATATATATATATATATATATATATATATATATATATATATATATATATATATATATATATATATATATATATATATATTTTTTTTTTTTTTTTTTTTTTTTTTTTTTATTGTTAAAGTACTACACACCATAAAAAAGAACGTAACTGTCGTAACATCATTCTACTGATATTCGTACCCAATATAATGCTATGGTCGTTATCCTTGATGTTGCTCTGCGGTGACGTGGAGACAAATCCAGGACCAGACTCTGTCGAAATCAGCACTGCTACCAGCAGCAACCTGTTAGCCACTTCCTTTGAATTACTTTCTAACCATTTATCGATTTTACACTTGAATATTCAAAGCCTAACACCTAAACTTGATATCATACGCAGCGAAGCCTAGGCATACGATGTCCTTGTATTTTTTCCGAAAGCTGCCTAACATCTCGTATAGACAGTTCTGATATACATATTGAACATTTTAAGTCACCTTTTAGAACAGACAGGCGAGGTCGTCCCGGTGGAGGCGTGGATATTTATGTCCGCGGTACACTATCATGTAAACGTAGACCGGATCTAGAATTATATAGCGTTGAGTCCGTCTAGATAGAATTGCAAGTAAAGTCGAAACGAGTACTTATTGGTGGGTTTTACAGGCCTCCTAACAGTGACCAAGATCATTTTAACTCAATTAAGGAGAGTATAGACAAAGCATGTAACACCAACATAGCCGATATAGTTATCACGGGTGATTTTATGTCTCATAATAAGAACAATAAGATCAAAGATCTCATGCTAGAATATAATCTTACCCAGCTTATATCCGAACCAACACACTTTCCTGAACACTCCTCGTCTCTCATTGATCTGATTCTAGCACGGAATATCAAAAACATTCTAACTAGTGGTGTAATTGATCCCTTCGTAGCTGATTACGCTAGATACCATTGTCCTGTTATCGCTGTATTAAAATTCACTCGTCCACATACACCCTCTTTCCAAAGAAAACATTGGAACTACAAACTTACCTATTATGATAAATATAGGGCTATCTTATCGGAATCTAATCTACTAGAGAAAATTGAGCTCGATGATAACATTGACCACAATGTCCAGGTCCTTACTGAAACCACTATCAGGGCAGCCGAAGAATCGATTCCAAGCAAAACTGTGACAATAAAACCGGACAATCACCCGTGGGTAACATGTCACATTAAAAACCTAATTAGGAAACGCAAGCGTATTTACAGACAATTCAAGAAAACAAACAACTTGCACCTTTGGACTAAATACAAACAATTCCGTAACATGACTAACAACGCAGCCAGGAAATCTTAAAAGGAATATTTTGACAACTTAGATCACCTTCTATCTTCTGAAAATTGCAATACCAAATTATTCTGGAAAACTTCAAAACAGCTCTTAAATCTAAGGCAATCTACTAGCAGTATTCCAACACTTACTATGAACCATGAAATTGCAGAAACCGACCTCGAAAAAGCTCAAATGCTAAACTCCTATTTTTCTTCCCAGACCAAGGTTGATGATACAAACAAACCCCTGCCAAATGTTGAACCTGCCCAGCATGTATTAGAGTTCATTACAATTTCAGTCCAGGACGTACTCGACGTACTGAAACACCTTAATGTTAACAAGGCGTGTGGCCCAGACCTGATCAGCCCTCGGTTTTTGCGAGAAGGCGCTGAAATATGAGCACAGCTATATGCTATCTTGTTCAATAGATCACTTATCCAAGGCTAGTTTCCTCCTTCTTGGAAAGAAGCAAATCTCACCCCGATTCACAAAAAACGAAGAAAAGTCACTACCGGGTAACTATAGACCTATATATCTGTTAAGTCTTGTAGGCAAAACAATGGAGCGTTGCATTCACAAGCACCTATACAACTATGTTGTCTCACACAAGCTAATAACTCCGTTTCAATCAGGTTTTATCAAAGGCGATTCCACCACAAACCAATTACTTCACACTTACCACACGTTTTGCGAGGCAGTCGATAGTGGCAAAGAGGTGCCAGCCGTCTTCTGTGACATCAGTAAGGCGTTCGACAGGGTCTGGCACAAAGGGTTGCTCCACAAACTACGAGGAATAGGATGTTCAGAACACGTCTTGAACTGGTTCACTGACTAATTGTCTGGACGTAGACAGCGTGTGGTTCTAAACGGTGAATCGTCCGACTGGGTAGAAGTTGAAGCGGGGATACCCCAAGGGTCAATATTGGGCACACTTTTATTTCTTCTCTACATAAATGACATCGTAAAATGTATTGGCTGCTCCATTCGCCTTTTTGCCGACGACACCAGTCTGTATATCATTGTCGAACGTCCCAATCAAGCTGCACGACTTTTTAATGCTGACCTGCAAACCATTTCCAATTTGACCGTAGACTGGCTTGTCGAATTCAACGCTAATAAAACAATGGCAATGACATTTTCTAGAAAACAAAATCCTGTTCCTCAACGTCCCCTCTTTATGAACAATACACTGATACAAGAAAGCTCCACCAATAAGCATCTAGGCCTCACCTTCTCAAATACTTGTAACTGGACAGATCATATAAACAATATCTGTAAGAAAGCGTTCTGACGCTTAAATCTTCTGAGGGCTTTGAAATTTAGAGTTAGCAGAGTTAGCGGAAAATCCCTTGGAAAAATGTACTATGTCTTTGTTCGTCCCCTACTGGAATATAGTGGCATCGTGTGGAATAACTGTTCCTCAGAAAGCAAAACAAATCTTGACGCAATACATGTTGAAGCAGCCAGAATAGATACCGGCGGAACAAAACTTTTAAGCATTGACAAACTTTACTCCGAACTTGGGTGGGATTCCCTCCAAAGCAGGTGAAATAAGCATAAACTTATTACACTGTACAAAATCCTGCATGGTTTTACCCCTAATTATCTTATAGATCTTATGCCTCCAACAGTTCAAGAAACAAGCAGATATAGCCTAAGGAACTCCGACCATTTCCAGAATTACAGAGCCAATACTAATCTCTTTCTTGATTCAGTTTTTCCTTCCACAATTCGAGCCTGGAATAACCTACCGATTGAAATAAAAGAAGCATCATCTTTAAAAATATTCAAATCCTTACTAAATAGGAACATACAATCACCCCCGAAATACTACAACACCGGTTCACGCATAGGACAGATCTTGCATGCCAAACTAAGAATGGGATGTAGATCACTAAACTCAGATCTCTACCGTAAAAATATAGTCCCCAGTCCTTCTTGTCAATGTGGAAAAATCGAAAACACAAATCACTTCTTATTACTTGTACCAACCACACCGTTGCAAGGAAAAGGTACCTACCGCCCGACCTACAACGCTACACTGTTAATGATCTCTTGTATGGCAAAACAAACTTATCACCCCACCAAAACGAAGCATTATTTTTTACAAGTGTAAAAAATTTATTGTCAAGTCGGGAAGATTTGTTTAAAACTTACAGATCCTGGCTGATAAACAGTCCCAAATCTTTTATAATTGTGTAATCTCAATGATATTCAGATACATGTAGTCAGTTAAAACTCTCTCTCTCTCTCTCTCTCTCTCTCTCTCTCTCTCTCTCTCTCTCTCTCGTTTGTTTGTTAATGTATATTCAATATTTATTTTTAGTCATTCCATTCAGTTATGCTGTATATTTATATTTGTGCTTAGGAGATGACACTTATAAGCTCCGTAGCTTATAGTCAGATCCTATTTACCATGTCTTATGTGTGATTGTAATTTGATATTTGCTTCAAATAAAATATTGTTTAAACCAAGAAAGTAATATAAAAAAGGCCCCTCAAAAATTTATTTTTACATGTACTTGTATGTAAAGCCAGACAAATCCCTAGAGCAATTTTAGAAATGTACCATTACAATTCCTGAATTGCGCAACAAAATGAGAATTCATGACTTTGCGCAAGACAAATCCGGAATTATTCCGATTTTTACTTTGTGCAGATGACGCTAAAAATGAGACAAACGATGCTAGGTGACAGATAAAGGATAAACTGACCGAATGAAAAACATTTACAAGTAAGCCATTTTTTTTTTTTTTTTTTTTTGTATTTCTGTTTGATTCAGCCTTAATAATTGTGTAGTTCTCCAGGTTAGCTCGCTCATTAATCCTTTCAGTCCGGCAGACCAAAATAGATACCTGTGCAAACAGTGTTTATCCTGATAAGATGTCATCTAATCAGAATCTACATTGTTGTCGTTCTGCTTTTGATTTTAGAACCCATATTTGCATCAGTGGACAAGTCTAAATTCAGGAATGTAAGAGTCCTCTTCAGAAACTCAACGATGAAAGGGACTGTTTAGATTATATGAACCAAAACTGTATGTATTTATATGATAGGAATGTTGTGTAATTTTATAAGCAAAATAACGTAAACAATAACATACCGTATTTACCATATGTATTCGGACAGACAGGCCTAAGCAAACAGTATAGACCCAGATGAGACGCCGCAGAACGCGGCGTCTCATCTGGATATACACTGTTTGCCACTCATCCAGCAATTTTTAGACACAACATCGGGTAGTAAATTGTACTGGTTCAAATTTCGGTACATATATGGTAAGGAGTTGAGGTGTCCGAATACTTAGGGTAAATACGGTAAACAAGAACGAAACCTCATATTGTCAATACATGGGAGTCGAAACATTAAATGGGCCACATCAAGCGAAAACATTGCATTCGAACAAGCGCAACATTCGCATTTTCAGACTATCCTGCGCATGCGTAAAGTAACATCCGGGCCTTTGCGCTAAATCCATACATTCTGCAGCATCCAATTACGGTCGAACTTCAATGGATCGAACACCTTTGGGACCATGGAAAATTGTTCGAGCCATGGGTAGTTCGAGCCCATGACGTGGTTAATCATGGCGCCAGGTCGGGGAGCAAATATCGCTAATTCTTGGAAATCTATCGATCTTCTACACAATAATTGTATGAAGAGGCGACGACATACAATTTCATAATGACATAAGAAACTTCCTTAAATATATTTTATTTTCTTGATCCATCGGAATAAATTGGTAGGGACTCAAAACCGAGTTCAAATTAGCCATGGTGAACGAGCCATCGGTGTTCGAGCAATCGAGATTCGACTGTATTATGTAAGCGAATTCTGAAGGCCCTTATCAGACGGCGAGGGTGTGACCACATATGCCCGAAGCCACGTTTTCGCATGGTGCGGCCAAAATAATGTACGTTCGAATTTGATTTGTGATCCCAGCGGAGATTTCGTTCAGTTTGAGAATCAGTCTGATCAGAGTATTTGCTTTCATTATGTGGATAACCTTTGATACGAGGCGTCTTCAAGTAGATATTGAACGCTGATCACGCACAGAGTGACAGGGGCATTAACTTACTGCCATCTCCCATTATCCTTAATTTAAGGGTAATGGATACACTTTAAATCGAGACAACCCTGCCACGGGAGCAAATGTTCTCCTTATAGAGTAGACCCTTTTTCAAAAGCGGTTTAGTGTGCTCGAAAGCAATCAGGAAGTCACAAAAGTTTCCTTGCATGCCATATAGGCGGAAGTTGTATCAAGTGTATTAAATTCCCTTCCTTCTGACTGTAATATGAAATAAATAGGTGTTACCTATGGAACGAGCTTAAGCATTTTGTGCATTTTTCTTTCGTTTTTTTTTTTTTTTTTTTTTTCGTGTGTGTTTTTTATTTTCACCAGGTATGCAGAGTCGCGGACCAGACAAAACCTGCTTGAATAGGTCCGTGACAAAGTGCACAACATTGAATATTATGCTTACATCAATTTAACAAGAGTTTCCTAGAAAACAACGCTCTACTGTATTTGTTTTTTTTTTCTATATTTAAAACGTGAGGCAAGTGAAAAGAATATAGCTATATTACCCAATCTGAGCTACCTAAAATCTACCATCAGTGATATCCAAATTTGATGCCTCCAGGGTACAATGGAAACATGTCCTAAAAGCATCACTTATTTGACAGGCGTTTACAAAATGGCATGCAACAGGTGCGTCCGTGTCGATCGGTCTGTCTTGGCTTTTGGGCTTGGGATGGGGCGTAGTCCTCTCCACAGCGTCGTTACTGCTATCAATTATGCCATACAATGTATCTCAGTTTCTAGGTATTAACTTTATGGGTGCTTATAATGTTTATCAATAACACGAGCTTTGACACAATTTGACAAGCAAATCATTGTGCAGCATATGTGTATAGACAAAAGTCGCTAAAGTACGAACGATCAGCTGATCGCCAGTCTGCTGAAATCACCGCATATCCTACCTTTATCATGCTGTCAGAGATAAAATATTCCCTATGCATAATTCTTGTTATGTGCTGTAGGAAGTTAATCTATATTTTTACAGCAATACTTCAGTATTTCCCCTTAAATACACAAAAATGTTGTTTAATGCGGGGAAATCTCAGGTTAAAAATGGCGGCTAAAACGCAGATCAGTCTTGCAGTCATCCGTGTCTTTGACGTTAAAAATGTATCCTTCTATTTCATTGGCTATACGAGTCTTTACAGCTAATGAGATTGCTTTCGGCGGCTGACTGGCTTTCCATGTTTGCAGCGGAGCGTATCAGATCATCATATTATTCGGAAACCAGGCCAATGGCTCCGGCCTTATTAGCGTTGGTTTTCGATTTCAACATTTAGCCGAAACACTCCGCTGTAGATATGGAAAACCAGTCAGTCGCCGCATGCAAACTCTTCTGCATAGTATGTGAGAGACTCACGATACCTATAGTACGAGATTAAGCTTCGCAGATCGTTTAAGCTCGTTATTAATGTTCAATTTGGTGGAATATGGGAGAAAATGAAGACACTGATTAGACTGTTCATCAACACTTCTCTTTAAGGATCAGTTTGATATACGTCTGCTCTGTCGGAACATAATTTAGAAAATGTTTAATAATTATCTATAATGAAGCCAAACAAACGTAATATAGATCACATGAATTAATAAAAATATTTAGGAGCTGATATAAATACTGTACAATTCTAAATATTCGTCTCAGTCCAAGGTCTGTTTTCACTATATTATGCAGGAATATGAGATACATATACAACGCCATGTCAAGATAATGAGCTTTTTTACTAACATCATAATACCAATAGCCAGAAGACGAGAAAAGGATTCCTAACAACATTTACAGATATAGAAAGTCTGCGAAGTCTTCATCCGAACAATTTGATCGGGGTCATTTCTCTCTGCTTACAAAACCACCTAAACTTTAGGTAAATGTAAGTGTTTAGATAAATAAGGGGTATTATCCGTACAATGTAACAGGAAAAAACATCGTTGTGTGAGTAATATAGACGCAAAGACCTCGGTCAGCCTGCACATCTTCATAACCGGATCATGATCTTTTCTATTTACCAACATGTATAGTATATTCTACCTTACTTATCCTCTGTAGAATGTATTGCAAACAGAATAGGTCCTGATAAAACTATGTATATGCACAGTCTGATCGTTTGTTTGTTTTTCTGTTATTGGTATAGGCACCGATTTTTATGTGCTGGCTCATAAAGATAATAAAAATAAATAAGCCGATGTACAGCATTTCTTACAAGATCGTATGCGCGCCCAGCGAAGAATCAGATGCGTAGACTGATCTGAGACTTCACTGGACGCTCATGCAATCTTGTAGAAAATACAGTGCCTCGGCTCAAATTTGTTTTAAACTGTGAACAAAGGTAAAAGAAAAATCCAGGGAGTGCCGCAATCGCAAGCCACAGCCCTTCCCAGACACCGAGGAAGAGGAAACAGACAAAACCAAATAAGTGCAAATCAAACAAACGTACGATAAGCACTGAGATTAGCTCTCTCTTCCCTATGCAAGGAATAAACTACAAAGCAACAAAATGTAGGACTAACACCGGGGCCACCGCCTTAGAACGGTCAGTAGAATAAACCACTGAGGGTTTAAAGCACTTTTACGGCCAGCAAACTGCACCCTGGGTCCCGATGCTACACTTAATAGGTAAATACATAAAAAAACGGTTCGCTTAAAGGCTCCCAACTCAGTCAATGCATTAAAGCGAAAACATAAAAAAATCAAATGAATCACTGTGTTAAACATAGACGATTACTAATGGATAATTCTATTGTGTGCCAGAGTAAATGAAAACCGATAGCTGAACCACGGCGGGCCAAGCCAAAGACATATCGTCGAGCCCCTCTCACTGGCTTAAGTTTTACGAAGAGGCCGTCATTGAGTCTAAGGCCCGAACTGCCGTCGTGCAATGAAAAAGTGAAGCATAGCCATCAACAAAGATTGGGTTGATAACTAGGCACGCAGACTGTAGCATAATATACAGGCTATAGCCAATTTTTTGTAACGGTTAATTAGTTTTCTGAATTGTTCGGAAAAGTTAGAGTTTCCCATTTTTTATTTTCTAAATCTGTACACTTAGTCATCGTAAACTAATGGTTTCGATATACCTTGTTGCAGAAGTGTTTTCAGACTGACGTTATATTGTTCTACTAAGACACTGTGTCTGTGATAAAATTTCGAAAACGCCTTCCGAAGTTTTAAATAACGATAGCTCTGTCTAAGAAGTTTGGCAGTAAGGGCTTTATTACGGCAGTTCAAGTCACTAAGATTTGAAGAAGATCTGGCACATCTAATAAGTTGAGATATGTAAACCCAATATGAGGTACGCAGGGAGATATCGACATCCAGAAAAAGGAAACTGACTCTATCAAAATCAAATTCGTCCCGTTTATCATAATGTTTAGTGGAAACTGTACCATTAGATATACATAGATTCAAATCTAGAAAAAGGTGCTTTGATATCGGGAGAATTGGCTTTATTTAACTGGAGTTCAGAAGAGTATATGCGGTCCACCATTTGGTCAAAGTAAATATTGTCAATATCTAATAAATCAAAAAGGTATCTTAAAGTGGAATTGAGAGCCTCAATAATGTCAACCTGATTTTCCCGTGAAACCTAACGTTTAAAGATTCCAACACTCAGCGATGGCATTTATAAAGAATCCATTTAAAACCCTTCTAAATTATCAGGCGTAAAAAACAAAATAGGCATAGGACCAGTTCGTGGATGTGCACTGTCCCGGTGCATGCCAATTGTATCATTCACGTTTCTAAAAGACATACGCCTCACAATTAACATTCACAATAATACTAGTTTGTGTCTCTTTCGCCTCTTTGAAAGTCGTTAATGCCGAGACATCAGGTAAAATATTTTTTCACAATTACTGTTAACTATTATACTTGTAATCCACGGAGCAGGACTCGTTTCCTCAGTCAGACGCGCGTCCGACTGGTGATCAGGAGGTCGCGGTGTCGATACACGCCGGGTCCTGCAATATTCTTTCTTGGAGATTGATCAAAGAATATGCTATATGGTCCGTCTCGCCCTTCTGTCGCTTCAAGAAGGTCAGTTGTATTTTTTCAATTTTTTTGCGAAAGACTGTCCACAACCACTGGTAATTCGCAATAAGAATTAGGATTGTCGAGGAAATGTGTGGTTGGTAAACTGATCGGCCCGGCATAACTAAATTGTTGTTAATTGGGCCATTACACTCAAAACCAACCATAAAAGTCGTTCATAGTAGTAGCACGTGATACAGTTACAATTTATTGTTTGTTTTTTTTTTTGTTTTTTTTTCAACCGATTCTTATTTACAGAATATACGTATATACCTTAAATATTCAGACACATAATGGCTCATCAAACATTGTAGACCCTGGTCAGATGCCGGAGACTGCAGCTTTTGATCATGGTCTACACTGAACGTAGCTTATTCAGCGCTTTAAGACAGTTCAACATACAATAAAAATGAATGTGAGAATTGTCCACTGTAGCAATTGTAACTTTTCATTTGGACTAAAAATCGTCCACTGTATTAAATGTGACTTGTGATTTGGACAGAGAATTGCCTCCTGAAAGAGAGCTGTGACTTGTGGTTTGGACTAAGAATCATCTACTGGCACAGAGCTGTTAGAGCCTCGATCAATAAATCTCGATTCAACCATTCTTGCCCTATATGTAGCCCAGAGATACCTTGGTGTATGCTGAAAAATAGAACAATTTTTAAGTAATTACTTTCATTTTACGTGAACTATTATAAAGTACAGTTTTGCACACTTAGGGAAACGGGATACCCTTGTGAGCAGATTGTGTTCATTAAGAGTAGAAACCATTTCAGAAGAGAGGTAAACAAATAACCTTTTTTGACAACTGATTCCTCTGTAAGCGTATCTACTTCATTACGAAAACACACCTATTCAAGTATATTGAGAACTTTTATCACCAAAAAATGCAAACTTTCAGATAAGCGTAACACAACAGTTGGTAGAGCATTTGAGCTTTGCAAAATATCTATGTAGTTAGACAGTAAAGGCAGAAGCATATTATGTGTGATGTAGAAAACGATGCAGAAATGAGAAGTATGCAAATTACAGTTAAACTTCAATGGCTCGAACACCGATGGCTCGTTTATCATGGCTTATTCAAACTCATTTTTGATTCCCTACGGAATTTGCCGATAACTCAAGAAAACAAAGAGTCGAGGTGTTATATGACAGAAAACATCTTGGTGTAACATGACAGAAACAGGACGTTTTATACCGAGGATGATTAAGATAGTGTAAAAATGAAGCTAGCCTTTAGCACTATTTAGGCTAATTTAGAAGACGACAGATTGGTCATATGTTCTTCTTTTTCCTAGAAAACACGATCTGACATTTCAGGCAAATTGTCTTCAATTTGCATAAAATATCAAAAACAGTTTTCTTGGGACAACCAAAAAACTATTTCAATATCATGATGTCATATTCTAAAAAGTTTACCCTAGGTCCTAAGCGTAAAAATAAAACTTCTGGTTAGAAAATATCTAGGGTAAATGTACTAGAGTTTGACAATCTATATGAATAGTATTTTTAGCAAAATACAATATTTACCCTAAATATTTGGACTTGTCTTCAGATTTGAACAAGTCCATTTGACTACTTGTGGATGCATCTTAACACTACTTGATAAACGACAAACAGTAGAGTGGATACGGTACTTGCAAGACAAACCAAGCTCTAATCAGACACTGCAGCCAGTGCTCCTTATGCCACAGGTTATAATCTAATTTGAGGCAGGAATCAGCCCAGACTGGCATTTCTCTGCAAAGAGCCTTTCATTTTATTGTGAATTTGTATGGTGTGTGTACTTATTAGAATCGCCTCATCGAGGCGATTCTAATGAGTACACGCAACATACCATTTTTTTTGTTGATAATCAAAAACATTTCTATAAATTGTCGCCATTTGCTTCCTGATCTTGCGCCATGATTAAATCTCACTGCCTCGAACAACCCATCTCTTGAACAAATTTCCATGGACCTAAAGATGTTTGACTGTACAATACTGACCAGCAAAACATTGTTTGCGGCATTACATGGAATCAACGCATATTTCTACGTAAAAGTAAAATATAAATGAATTTCTAAGGAAAGGCCAAATATCACGAAACAAACTCTTTCAGATGCACTGAAGAAGAGGAACAAACAATAAACTTAAGCGGTGCATTCACAAAACTGAAGTTTGATAAAATGAGATTTACAACCGATATGTGTAATCACAGAACAGTCAAAATTCAGTGGTTCGAACAATTTTGGGACCATAAAAATTCGCGACAGCTCAAGAAACAAATGTAATATCTTTTCGATCTGCTACAGAATAACGATATGTATAGTGTACTTTGATGAGGCACAACATGTAGTTTCATTACAACATTAGATTTATGTTTTCTAAATTATCTTTAATGCTACATTCATCCTCAAAATCATATGTTCATATATGGCTCATATATGGTACGGGTTTTAAGTAAAAACCTCCTTACATAGATTTCAGTTTACTTCAGACCCCTTTTACAAGAAAAAAAAAAAAAAAAAAAAAAAAAAAAAAAAAAAAAAAAACAGTCATTTTGGCAACTTTTTTGTCTATTTAATTCTAAGTGGTCTGGTCAGAAACCAATTTAACCAGGAGTATACATAGTTTCTATATATCTCAACCTGATTTATACACAAAATAAGAAGTTCGCTAAATAATCCAAAGCGTAAAAAGTAATTTGAAATGAATAAGATATAGTTTAAATTGCGAGTCCGATAAAACCACAGTGAACTGAACGAGACATCGGTGTTTGAGTTATTGCAGTTTGACCGTAGATGGTTCAAATGATTTGTCATTCAAAACAGCAATGTTCCAGGCTTTTACACAGGATATCCGTGGAGCAGATAATAAGAACCCAAACAAACTCACATTAATCTAAAACCAAAAGAAGAAAAAAGAAAGAAAGAAAATGACGTGCAATCACTAAGCAGTTATCGGCTTCCGTTTGACTCATAATTAGCGAAGACATAATAAACATAATTCAGTCACTTGAAGCGATCATAACCTACTGCACGACATAATGTGTGTTTGAAGAAACAGGAGAATATCCTGAAAAAAGGATTATTTGGAAACATATCAAATCATAACTAGAAGATAACAGACTCAGGAGTCTGTTTATGTAATGGGGAGAAAGACAAAAACTTGCATCATTCCACACTCTACATCCAGCAGCTTTAAGAGAAACTACTCGTATAGGAGTCAAATGTCTTTAAAAAATTAGCTCAGTCCAATGTTACCCTCAAATAGACAAAACTGTGATATGTTATATGTAAGTGAAGAAAAACTTTATATAAAGTGTTGCTGAACATCTCATCGGATGTGTGTGTGTGTGTGTGTGTGTGTGTGTGTGTGTGTGTGTGTGTGTGTGTGTGTGTGTTACACAAACATTTCATATATTAACTCACTTCAAGTAGCCAGGTCCGAGAACGTGACACAGGATGTGTATGGGCATAGTATAGCCAGCCAAAGATTAATCCAATAACAGTAATCGACAGCACAATTATCGTGATTATTTCTAGTGTTGTTCCTTGTGCTATTTAAAATAAAAGTATAAAATGTTCACTTAACTTTATAACTTTCATCACAGTAAACTGAACACGATTATACCAAGGAAACGTTTGATGAATATGTTGGTAACGTGGACTCTTTTTTTATTTTTGATACCGTTGTATTTGATGGTGTAATGAGTTTCTCCAGTTAAGACATATGGGATAAATGATACCAATGAACTTAATAAAAAGCGAAATTACAGACTCCACTTCATTAAGCTTATTTTGCATTTTTGGTTAGTCAACTAAGCCGGAATTGTTGCTCTTGCCTCTAAGTATTCGTTTGAGAGATATGGTTTGTTATTTATTCAAAAGGGTTCAATGTTCCCAGTAAAAGAAAAATTATAAACTATAAGATAACAAAGAGGCTCTTTTCAAATAATAAAAATATTGTGGTGCAGTTATAATAATAGCTTTCATCTCTGTAGTACTTCATTAAATGTTAATATGACAGCTGCAGAGTCAACCGAAGTACTAATTACATATAACAGTTGCCAAGACAAGGCTACTTGAAGTATCTAGTATATGTTTACTGTCACACAAGCATAAGACAATGTACTGGAAGAACTAAATGAAAGTCTGAAATATTTTGATGCTCGGTGTAAACAAGCTTTATTGTATCATGTCGTTTCAGTTACATGTAGTCATAAAAGACAACTGTTTACATAATCAGTTTAAATTTGTGTGTCGCCATAAGACAGCCGTTTGGCCATGTTTTTTTTTTTTTTTTTTTTTTTTTTTTTTAAGAATTGGTCCTTTTAACTTTCTGCTTTAAGTGCATTCTTCTGTCCCTTGGACGGGAGGTGCTAGGTAATTGAGTCGATTGCTGAACATTGCTGAACAGTGCCTTCCTTCAAGTTTTATTTTTCTATGTTTAGTAAACCTGTGAAACATTTATCTGACTGAAGAAATAGCTGATATGGACGCAGCCTGTTTAAAACCCATATAAGTAAAATTAAGAAATATATATCTAAAAGGAGGTAGTACGTGGACCCTGTCATCATAAATGCAAATATGTATAATTTCAAATACGAAATCGTAGCTCTTTTCATAGCTTTATTTTTATTTTTATTTATTTATTTTTTTTTTATTTTTTATTTTATTCTTTCTTTTTTGGCGGTTTGTTACCAAAAGAAATCGAATTATTAAGGTGGGGTATTTTTTGTCTAACCGAGACACTCTCAGTATTTAACAAATCAAGCGAATATGGTTGCCTTTGGAATTAAAGAATGTATCAAGAACAAACATCGGAGAGTCGGGTTTACTTTAATGCTTCTTAAACAATAATTAAGTAAAGAAAACAGCTTTAGCGTTTTCATAGATATATGACTTACTGAAATAATCTATTAAACTGCAGTAAGCACAAAGCAGAACAAAACAATATATGCAGTATTGTCTTTTTGACTTAGACATACTACTGAATACAAATAATTACACGCTTGACTCTGTACTTCGTGGGTACATTTAATGAATTCCTGCAAAAGACAGTCTGAGATCGTATTATAATGCTCTATTTTCTATTAGGGTTGATCACTGAACTCTTAATCTCTATATATATAGCCTCAAATGCAAGTTTGTAATCGGCGTTTGGCAGGAAGTCAACAAATTGTAGTATCAAATGAATTGTGAAATTTATTAGGGCCCATTTGTTCAAAGCGTCGTTAGCTTAACGAGCTCGTTAAGGGTCATTTCATTAACTGTTTTATTGGATTCAATATACAATATTCTGATATTTTTTACTCACATTTTTTCAGCAAAAAAATCAGATATTTGCGTATCACTTGATGTAAATTTTAACGAATCGTTAACTAACGACATTGTTAGCCTTGAACAACTGGGCCCAGATATGCACTGCCCTGAAATCAATCATACTGCAGAATCATTAAATGTATCAAATGCTTCGATACCACTCACATGCAAGCTCATGCAAGCAGATGTGGTGATTAACTACCGTTCCAAAACGTATGTTTATCAGATCTGCAATTAATAAGTACAATGAGCAATGTGAATTGAAACAATCAACCGTATCACCGGTAAGGATAATCCAAAATGATCAATTTACGTTCTATTTGCTGTCAACCGATTATATATTTTAAATGATTAGTCAAGAGAAGCTTTTCTGCCATCTGTTATATGATATGATTTCGTATGAACTGAATCTAGAAGGTTCGTGAAAGCAATATAAACACATGCACACACAAGTTAAAATATTTTGAGTCGGTTATATACTAGGCCAAACTAGCTAGTTACGGCCTGTTACATTTCATCATGGACCCTAGAATAAATAAGCATACGTCCGGGGATTTTCATAAAGTGCGGAAGATATAAACTACACCAGGTCTGCGTTCAGTAATCGAAACACTTTCGGTTGTTAACGCAGCCCAAGATAGCACACGTTCAAGCGGTCATCTGGCATACCTTTCAACAACACCATTTCTGACTCTGTTTTCTGTTTTATTTTTGCATGCATCTCTAGCCGATTTGTAGGGGAAATCAACAGAAGAAGTTTGCATTTTTCTTTTTTTTTTTGTCACTTTGATAATTTGATATACATATGCCTCATAAAATATCACTGCAAATATGATTTGGAAGATCTATTTCCTTTGGTATTATCGGGCCTACTGTGGTATCTTTGAACATGGAGCTCGGCTCATGTATACGATAGTGGGCGTAAGCAGTGTTGCAAAATTCATTACTGCTTATGGAGAGTCTCAATAAAACTGAGACTCCTGTTTTCTATATGTAATGTGTTCTTTATTTAAAGGAAACTTTTTTTTTATATTTTTAATGTAATGACTTCGATATGTAAACTGAACAGTCGCGAAAAGCCACCTTGGAAGAATGTTTCGTCATAAGATGGTTACATCGATCATATGTTTGAGGTTTCTTCCAAATAATTTTCATCACTTACGTAACTGACACTCGACAAGGAAAATGTTCGTAAGCAGGTTACATTTGAACAACATGTAAAATATTTACTGTATCAAGGTTGGTAGCATCAAACTTTTCTCGAACTATATATATATATATATATATATATATATATATATATATATATATATATATATATATATATATATATATATATATATATATATATATATATATATACGCTAGGGTGTATTTTCTGCGATCCATACTTGGGAATTTTCTGTTCCCTAGCTTTGGACTGTGTGCTTCGCCTGCTACACTGGGTATGTGAGATTGGTCCCGGCGTCCAAAATGTCCTCACTTCATATACTTTTTTAAGACCATATTCAAACCGTTTGTAATAAGTGCTTTTGAGTGTTCTTTTAGATAAATATAATGACGACTAACTCTACAACAAAAGGTCATCACCCAGTTTTGGAGCTGTCCATTCACTTTCTCGGAATACGGACGCTTGATCTGGCAACATTTGCAGTAGAACGACGTATTCTTTGTCACGCACGTCTGAGAATCATTTCCTTCCATATCTGAATCTGAAGATCGTCGAAACCAAATTAGGTTCTAAAAGGTATGTCTGACCTCTGTGAATAAGGAATACTAAAAAAAAACAAGGGAAAACTACAGTGTCGAAGTTTTCTAAACAAGACTAGCTTGTTTTGACCAATAAAGCTTCGTAAGTGGAACTTTTATACGTTTTAAAAAATCAAGGGATCCAACAATAATATAGAACTAGACAATATAATTGCACTACAACAAAGCACAAAGAAATATTATACTGCTGGTACATCGCACTAGCACTAGATGTTGTAAGGCTAAAAGCGATGTTTATAGGAATAGCTTAACACGCACACGATAAAATGACAATAAGGCCATTGCGAAGTTTGCTGATCCGACAAAGGAAGTTGAGATGAGTTAGGCTTCATTAATGACCCTCATAGGTTTTGCTCAAGATGCCTTGGCTCGGGCACGATGACCACAGAGGACAAGAAATATAACCATACTACAGTGAAGTACGTACATAAGACTGCAGTAATTTATTTAAGCTATATCAAAAGGGGTTTTAAGATAATAATATTAGATATTGGGACATATCCCAACCTACAATATTTCCTCTTCAACTGATAAATCAAATTGACATTTATCTATAATAAATTGCCTTTCTGAGTTGCAACCATTGTACATGACATGACATGACTATTCCATCGGATAGTATGAACTATCAGTAATTATTTTGTACAAAGCTTGTGGTTTACAACCTAATCAAGATTAATGTTGTGACCCATTTTAATTGTACGATTAAACTGTCGGGCCGCAGACACAATGATGGTGCAAGCAAAATACAAAAAAAAAAAAAAAAAAAAAAAAAAAAAAAAAAAAAAAAAACTTAAAGTTTGCTTTCGGAAACAAAAACACTCAAATGATCGAGACTCGAAGACTTGGTTGTAATAAGTCCCTTCATATACAACTATGGAGTTTGCAAGACTGCGTATGCTCTCTTGCATTGACTTAAGCGGTATTCGCTTTCCAAGTAATCAGCCTGTGTTCAATGATCCCAACAGAAAGAAAACTATAAATAGCATATAAAACTTTTTCGAGATGTTATATGGACGATTAACTCGTCTGTGGTAGGGCTCACCGTGGTTTGTCTGGTAGTTGTATTTTGCTGTCACTTTGTAGTCTCTCCCTCATCTATGTTTCATCTACTGTGAAATTAATTACTTTCCTTTGTGTCTATTGATTATTAAGGGGATGTATGTAAAATGCACTGTTATATGTCGCTTAAAATCGGTCAGGATTAAGGGTGAGGTAGAACGTCCGTAAACCAGGTTTAAGCCCCACCAGTATCACAGTTCACTATAACAAGCCGATATATCTTTCTTCGTCCTTGCGTAGTTTGGGTTTTATTTAGTAATTTCCATTAATCTGATCGTAATGCACTGCCTTGGTAGGTATGTTCTCCGTAATTGTGGTCTTTAAAGGTTATCTCTTTAGAATTAAAAAAAAAAATCGATTGGTATACTGTCTAAGTGTCGTCGCAAAACTAACGATAATATTGTAACTGTATGCGAATGGAAATAATAGTGGCGTTCTCATTTTAGCTCACCTGAACCAAAGGCTCATGATGAGTTATTTTGATCATTCGTCATCCGTCAACCGTCGTCCGTCTGTCCACATGTTGAACAACTTCTCCTCTAAAACTCAAGGGACGATTTTCTTCAAACTTCATGTAAAATTTTCTGTCAAAGACGGATTGTAAATTTGTACAAATGGTCATAGTCCATTAAGTTAGAAGATCAACAGGCCAATATGTGTACAAAACTTAAAAACCTTTTGTAGAAGGGATTTTATCAATTTGTTTCTGCGTCAGTCAACAAGATGACTGCTATGCCCATAAACTTAAAATCTTCTTCTCCAGAACCAAGAAAGCGTCAAGGCTGAATCTTCATATATAGTACAGGGACTCAATGTCTATTAAATTTGTTCAAACGATGATCGTTGATCTTTCTATGGCTAGATTAATATAATTGTATGGGGAACATGTTGAAAAATCATTTATGAAAAAGTACAAAACTTATGGCTTAAGTTTGCAATTTATGATTAAAGTAGTAAAACATTTTAGTAACGATTAACATTTTATCGCTGAGACTTGTACACCATTATCCTTGGCTATATACATGATTTTAATCATGTAATCTTTACGAGTTCTCTTCTCTAAAACCGCTTGACCACATTTTACCAAAATTCACATGGAGCCTTTTGTTGAGGGGGATATTGACAATTTGTTCAAATGTGTCGCGTGAGAAGGTGCTCACTACAAAGCTGTTGTGCCAGGGATATCACAAACTAAACTGGTAGCAACACTAAAGAAGTTCTATGGGAGACATCATGATCTGGTCATTCCCTACAATGTGGCAGTTTTCAGAATTGTTTCTGATGTTTTTGCCAATGACAAGTCATAAGTAGACTTCCAAAATCCCGGACATATGCTTCTACCTACATTTTCTTTTCGTCCTTCAGGCCTACAGGGGTCCAGCAAAACGTTGTGTCACTGGGTTCGGATTACTTCAGTATTACGTTTTATCAAACATATTTTATTACAAAACCTTCAAAGTGTTCCCCTTATACTGAAACACATTTTTGTAACCTTTTTACCGAGTCGCGAAAAGCAGATAAGTAGTCATCTTTTGGTATTTGTTGGAGACACAGATAAATAGCGCTGCCAAGAGAACTTCTAGACGTATACTTATTTCCAGAAAGCATTTTCTTAAGCCTTTGAAATAAGAGAGGAAGTCACAGGGACTCAGGTCAGGTGAATAAGGTGGATGGTTTAAAACTTGCACCTTTTCAGAAGCCAAGAAAGACTTAACAAGCTCACACTTATGAGAGGAGGCGTTGTCATGTAAAAGGCGGACTCCTGACCATCCTTTGTTTGGTCGTTTCTTATTGTAAAACTCTTTCACTTTCTTCAGTACAGAGTTCTTGTAGAATCGGCCAGTTACTGTATGACCAGATGGACAAGGCACTTGAATGACTGGCCCACTTGAATAAAAGAAAATTGCGTACAACATCTCTTTTGAAATTATGATTCTCTTGGCAGTAAATGGGCGTTTTTGATCTTTTCGCTTCCATTGCTTATTATCAGCCCTTCTTTGTGTCTCAAACATGTGCACCCAGGTTTCATCACCTGTTAGCAAGTTAGAAATAGCCCGACTATTACAGCCTTTGTATGTTTTCAAAAGTTCTCGGGCACATTTAAGGCGTTGTGTCTTTTGCTCCTCAGTGAGCAAATGTGGTACCGACCTAACGAAAACCTTTCTCAGGTCCAAACGCTTTTTAGAATTGTTTGCACACTTCCTTCTGATATGCTAGTACAACTAGTTATATCTCTGACAGACAATCGCGCATCCTGTTCGACCACAATCTTTACAGCAGCGATGTTAGCCTTAGTAACAGAGGTTTTAGGCCTTCCAGGACGGGTATCATCTTCAACAGAAAATTCCCCAGCTTTAAAAGCTTTAACCCACCTAAAAACTGTGCGCATTGAAAAGTCTGAGGTCCATATATACCACACAATTCATTAAATATCTGCTTTGAATCTATATTAAGCCAGATGCTGCATTTAATATAGCTACGAATTTCAGTCTTCTGGTCTATGTTCTAATGTAACAAGTAAATTGGTCAGTGTATATGACTGCATCTATTTCAATTTAAAATAAAATTTGAACGAACTAAACGGGTATCGTTAGCTATTTAACACACCATTCAAGTGCAGTGAAGCATTTTAAAATATACCTGGGATAAAACTTAGGAAGCCTATTAGCGACAGAACTTTTTGCACGACCCTCGTATGGGCATGGCGGGCGAAGCTTGCTTACCAAGTAATGCTTACTATCCGCAAACGCCTGATTACACCCTTTATTCTGGGATTCATATCTGTTGGTCTGAACATTCTGATTCCTCATTCGTTTACGGACTTATGGCTTGGGTACAATGACCACAAGTACTTGACGTTCAAATGGTTCCACACCATATATGGTAAAACACACTTAAAATCTCCCCAAGAGCTAAGAAAACTCGGAGAGTGTTTCGTAATATATAACATATAAGCCACGTATGTTCAGATGCTGACATTACGAAAACAAGCCTATTCAAATTGTGCTGAAAATTTTATCACCAAAGACTGAAATTTTTCAGATAAAAGTTCTGATAATTTTCATACTTCTGTTCAAAACGTAAATTGTGAATGCTTGTTAGAACAGCCTCAGTAAAGCGGTTCTAACGAGTACCCACAATCTATATTTTAAGCAGAAATAAGAATAATGCATACCACTGTAAACCCCAGTTTTACTATATAAAAGTGGGGTTTAAGGGGGTCAACATTATAAAGGCATATGTTCGTGATGTCTTAGGACTTTTGTATGACAGGGTCAAATTGGCGTCCCCACACAAAATGTTGAAAAATCATTTTCTGAAAATGTATTAAAGATTAATAGCTGAAATTTCTGATTAAAGTAGTAAAATCTTGTAAGTTACAAACAAAGTATTGTCCTCCTAAGGATGTCTGCCTTTGCCCTAGGGCTTTGTGCGTGTATAAACTCGTGTAAAGCTTATTCTCTGAAATAGATTGCCCTTTTTCCATCAGATTTTACATGTATTCTTTTGTCAAAGTGATACAAACAATTTGTTCAAACGGTTTTGCAATACTGAACAAGATGACTACCATTCCCATATATGATAAAACATTTCAAATATTTTCTCCATAACCGAGAATTTATGAGTGCGTAATTGGTAAATGAATGCGTGAGTGCGTGCCGACAGAGCGAGATAGAAAAAGTCAGACAGTGAGGGACATTGACTATATTGTGGACTGGCGTAAAGCTAGGTGAGTGAGTCAATGTAGAAGTGATGACTAATTAATTGAGTGAGTAGTGCGTGAGTTTGTCTGTGCTTTAGTGAGTGAGTGAGTCAGTGAATGAGTGAGTGAGAGTAAGTGAGTCAGCCTTGAGGCTGAATCTTGTAAATAGCATCGAGTACACAAGGTCTACTAAGTTTGTTCAATGCTGATCCTAGGATGACCTTCGGCTTCGGCCATGACTACTCGTATTTATTTATTATAGTGATTAATTTGATTTTTGTGTTTTCGCTTTGATGCATTGACTGAGTTGGGAGCCTTTATGCGAACCGAATTTTTATGTGTTTCTGTATTAAGAGTAGTATCGGGACCCAGGGTGAAGTTAGCTAGCTGTAAAAGTGCTTTAAACACCCCGGTGGTTTTCTCTACTGACCGTTCTAAGGCGGTGGTCCCGGTGTTAGTCTTACTCTTTGTTGCTTTGTGGTTTTTTTCTACGAGGCGAAGTGTTATATATCTTTCCGTGGGTCATTTTGTTCTTGTGTTTTTCTGTCCTTTTAGTATTGCGATTACCTCGCTTGGGGAAAAGAGAGCTAATCTTAGTGCTTTTCGTACTTTTGTTCGATTTGTGCTTGTTTGGATTTGTCTGTTTCCTCTTCCTCTTGGGGTATGGGAAGGGCTGCGGTTTGTGATTGTGGCACTTCCTGGACTTTTCTCTTACCTTTTTTTACGGCACTGCTACATGTTTATCTAGTTGCAGCGGCATTACTGGAAGAATGCTGTATGACATCTGCAGAATGTTGTATGACATCTGCAGATATGCTATGGCTGTTTTAGTACGATGAGCTCCTCTCATTTATAAATTGTCCTCATTCTTTTAAATGAAGACACGGTAAACACGGTAAAATAAGCTATTTCAAATTAAGTAACACGTTATATTTACAGAAAGGTTGAAGACAATACCAAATTAGCAAATGAGCATTATGATTGCGAATTCGACTCAGCCGTATGAAACAAACACATTTTTTTGTTATTATATGTACCCCTTAAAGGTAGCATACAAAACAAATACCTCAGGGCACAATCAACGAAGTTATTCTGGATTTTGTCATTACATTTTTGTCATAATGTTCTATGTTACTAACTGCTGGTTCTCAACATTCCCCGATACTACCTACCTGTGAGTGGAGAAAATATTACAACAGTTCCCTCCTGAATGGTATGTGGATCAATATTTAATGTCCTTGAGCTCAACCGTACCTTGGTTCCTGAAAGGAACAAGAAAACACACCTACGTCCTTCCACACTGTTAACATATAAACTTCTCGATATGTGAGCAAACAGCTAAAAACAATTTTAGTGGCTCTTGCTCTCCATCATTTCAATATAATACATATATAGGTTATCAAGAACCCGTAATCGCTTCCTGGCTCTTCCTTGACAGTTTTTGTACTATTTTCAAATGACAACTTAATCCTAAATCTAGTAGGTTTTATCTGACCTGTCTCGTCTGGTGTCAGGCTAAATGTGATTCTTCTTTTGATTTTATTTTTTCACTTTGACACTCAGTTTGTCGTGTTTGTAGAGGATTCTACCATGAAAATCATCGTAACTTCAGCGTATTTTAAGAAGTAAAAGTGTTTGTATATTTCTGAGATGATCCGCTAAGTAAGGGAACCCTTACCAAGACGAAACAATCAAGTCAAGATGGAAATATTTCCGGATTGAATTACCACTGTCGATCACTTATATAACCAACTTTAAGTCACAACCCAGTTTTGATGTTATCCGTTCAAATGCGAATTGTCTCTTATAGTTTCTCTTCGTTTATTCGTTCCGTTTTCGATCAAGTTTTAATTTCATGTCCAAAGGCAACTGTTTAGATTTTTGTTCTGATCAGGTAGGGATATATATATATATATATATACTAAGGGCAAATACGGCGTGCATCTGTATGTAGTTCTCCGTTGATATATCAATGATCAGGTGGGCATGTTTTCCAATTTTATATTTGCTGTACATATTAACCATTGTCTTGAATTATTCAGGTTTTGAAATAATGCTATCTATTAAATCTAAGTTTGTTCCCTGGCGGAGTGTTTTTTGATTAAATGCACCATATTCCTAAAAAATAGACTTATTTATCCAAGACAGATTTGATAAATTGATATTTAGTATTAATACAATCACAGAATGTGGCATTCCTGTAAAATTTCAGTTAGTATCTCGTTTTTGAACTGAATCAAAAATTAAATGAGTTTTTATCGTATCTCTGAAAAAAATGCTGGCAACATAATTCAAAGATACGATAAAGTCACTTCTTTTCATGAACGAGAGACTAATTAAAATTTTACAGGCTGTCAAGTGCCGCATTTTTTGATTGTATTAATATTATATATAAATATATTAAACCTTCTTGGATAGAAAAAAATCTATTTTGGGGAAATATTGAGCCTTTAAAACTTTACATTTTAGCGAGCATGGGAACTGTTCAACATACACATATTTTAGTGGCCTGTTTAGCCGTGTGCCTTTGTTTCATATGCACTGCTAAAGTCAGTATCTTCAGATTTTAATAGCAGTAACAACTCTCTTGGGAGATTCAGCAGAAGACAAATTAAGTATAGTTTACTTATTTTACGCAGGACAATGTCTCCGGAGGATAGTATATATATCTTATGAAATGATAAAAATAATATGAACATACGCACAATGCCTATTGGCGAGTTTGCAAAGCACTATCATGTTTTTGGGGGGGGGGGGGGTTTGTTGTTGTTGTTGTTTGTTTTTTTTTTTTTTTTTTTTTTTTTTTTTTGTTGTTTTTTTTTGTTTTTTGTTCTTTTGTGCAAAATGTATAAAATAAAAGTAAAAAAGAATCGCCTTTGGAAACAAAGAAAACACAAAATTACGAAAAAATCGGAGACTAAGTAAGACCCAAGCTTTACCGTTAAAATTTTACTACCGGATTCTGGTACCGGATTTATCCAGTTGGTCTCTGCAAATACAAATAGAGCTGCCACATTAATTGAGAACCAGACAAACTGCAAACAAAATGTTTATTTCTGGTTTGGTTTGACGGCAACGAAACGTACGCTCAAACATAGCGCTTGCTCAAGCAGGCCTTTGGCTTGTGCCGCTTATGGCCGTCAGGCCACATGCAGCAGCGAGCTCGCTATAAATAAAGATACCAAGGAAATGCTACAATGATGAAGCAGAGCTCTCCCTATGCATCAAACAAAAGAGATCTAAAGACCAATACGAACAACACAAACGCCACATGTGAAACCAAAGACGCACAAAGAAGAATTGCAACAGAGGAACCGCCTTAGAATGGAAGTATTTTTTATTGAAAGTATAATAAACTACTTCAAAATGTCGTCGGATGAAATATTTACCCAGCATCCTAAGATTTAATGCCTTTAATAATCTCTAATCCAACTTCAAATTAACTTGAAACTTGACAAAGACTCTAACATGTTAACAATACACCAGGGCATGGTACACATACAGTACAATTACAATGACTTGAACACTGATAGCCCATTTACCCTGGATGATTCAAATTGGTTTTTAGTCCCTAGCACATTCCCAAGAAAACAAATATTTAGGGATATTTTAGGGCTTTGTTTTCTCTAAAAATGTATGTTCTATGTACTCATTAGAATCGTATCATTAGGACGCTTCTAATGATTACATTTAACATACCATTATCTTGTAAAAGAACGCAACAAAATACCCCCTTTGCCTTCTGATCTAGTGCTATGATTAACACTCAGTGACTTCAATTACCCAGGTCTATAACAATTTCCATGGTCCCAAATATGTTCGAACCATTGAAGTTCGATTGTATGTTGGTGTGTCACATAGACCATTACCGAATAATCCCCAACTACGCAAAGAACAACAATCGATTTAATGAATTTATGAGTGCGTAATTGGTAAACGAATGCGTGAGTGTGTGCGGACAGAGCGAGATCGAAAAAGTCAGACAGTGAGGGACATTGACTATGTTGTGGACTGGCGTAAAGCTAGGTGAGTGAGTCAATGTAGGAGTGATGACTAATTTATTGAGTGAGTAGTGAGTGAGTTTGTCTGTGCTTTAGTGAGTGAGGGAGTAATTGTGAGTGAGTGAGTGAGTCATGGTAAGTGAGTTAGTGAGTCAGTTAGAGAGAGATCTACCACGTTTCATCCAAGATCATTGATTGTATGTGTTTTTATGTGATTATTGCTTATGAGATTTTAATTTATTCTAGTAATATACATCCGAATACTTATTTCCTGATGTAGTTAGTTGTCTATTGAAATTCCTTTGTAACTTTATATTCATACCTGCTATGTCAATGTCCAGGATATTCACAAGCCCAATAATAGAACTGCCAATTGTCATTATAGCTGGGATCTGAAACAAGGAGGTCTGTCATCATATGTGACAAAAAAGGACTTTTGTACTACCTGCGAACAGCCTGTCACTGTATTTAATGAGCCTATGAGATTGTAAGCGCCATGCAGCGAAAGCGCATATGCAGACTGATATATGCATTTGCGGCCCGAATACAGTCAAACCTCAATAGCTCGAACACTGATGGCTCGTTTACAATGGCTTACTCGAACTAATTTTTGAGTCCCTGCAAAATTCTTCCGACAGCTCAAGAAAACAAATATTTAGGAATATTTTCTTATTCTATTATTAAATTGTATGTTGAGTGTACTCATTAGAATCGCCTAATCGAGGCGATTCTAATGAGTACACTCAACATTCAATTATTATGTAGAAAATCGAAAATATTTTCTTAAATTATTGCTATTTGCTACCTGACCTGGCGCCACAATTCACCCTCAGTGGCTCGAACTACCCATATCTCGAACAAATTTTCACGGCCCCAAAGATATTCGAGCCATTGAAGTTTCATTGTATATCATTATTATATAGTGAAAATCTATACCATTATGAATGGTTCTTCATTCAGCTTGAAATATCGTTTCTTATACACATGTTTTCTAGTATGTTTTACATGAATCCGCCACTGCGAGGCTGAAAAGTTAAATATAATATACATATGTTAGGTTGTTGCGATTTGATGTCCAACTTGGATCTGTTCGCACATAGATTTGTTTTCGGCCATGACTGAAGCTGACGTGACCTCCTAGACTGGCACCAAACACGCATATGATCAGCAACATGTGAGCATGTATCGTAGAAAGACTCAGGGGAGGGGATGTTCATTCCATGACATTGTGAGTCTCCGATGTTCGTGATTTTGCTTGCTTCACAGTTCCGATTTATTTGTTCACTCGATTGGCGAGAGCCTTTAAACCCTTCCCTTCCACGTGTCTTTCATGACTATTGGATGACTGCGTTCTTTGTGTTGTTTTACTGTGCATCCTATTGTTTATGCCCAAGTCTTAGTCGTAATTTGAATGTCAGTCAAATCAGTTCATTTACATATATGAGGACATGATACATTTGATATATCAGCCGAACCATACCATAACAGGGGCACAATCGTTCATATTTAGTAAACAATCTTGACACTGTTACCCACTCTGGACATGTTTCAGTTCCTTGTACAGTTTTTGTTTTTGTTTCTGTAGTTGTTGTAGTTATCACTTATTTTAATGCAATTAAAGACGACAGTTACAAGTAATGTGCATGACGTCATCCGCGTTAGATATACAAACTGTTGTTACAAAATGGATACATAGAGTTCAATCAGATATACTGCTAAAATGAGTTGACCGACACTATAGGTCGGGCTACTTTCAGGATGTGCTGGTCGCTGTGCGCTTTTGCTTTTGCTTTTAGCATATTTCTAAAGAGTTCATTGGCTGAACAAGATCGTATAACCTACCTTTTTGTATAGAAACATAATACTACCATTTCTGTAGATTATCGTCTCAAACTTGAATGGTCCCTGTGCTGTAAATAGTAAATGATATGTCAGCGATGCGAAATGAGAAATAACCTACGAACATGTGTAAATAATAGATCATATATTGAACTGCAACGTGAAAAAAACGTACCTTTGGACAAACACCAACTCAGCCTGCTCTAGAGACATAAAATGAATAAGAAGAGCAGTGGAAGGCACAATAACAAAACACGCCGGCAGGGTTGGTGTACGACATACAAATGAAGAAGAGCCAAAGGGAAAACAACTTGAAACAGTCAGAAACAACTGTTGATGGGGCTTTACTATAGTGCAGATTATATTTCACTTCCTTTGGGATCATTGGGCCCATTGTGGAATCTTTGAAAATGGAGTTCTGCTCATGCCTATGCTAGAGGGCGTAAGCAGTGTTGCAAACTTCATCACTGCTTATGAAGAGTCTCAATAAAACCGGGATTTCTATTTTCTTATCTGTAGTGTGTTCTTTGTTTCCGAGGGCAATCCTTTTGATTTATTTATATAATTTACTTGCTCGAAATACAGTAAAACCTCAATGACTCGAACACCTCCTCTAATTCGAACTCGTTTTAGAGTCCCTTGGAAATTCTTCCGAGAGCTCAAGCAAAACAAATATTCAAGTATATTTTAAGATTTTTTCCCTATTTTATCATAATTATTATGCTGTGTACTCATAAGGATTGCCTCATTGAGGCGATTCTAAAAAGAACATTTAACATACACTTATTTTCTAGACGCTCTAAAAGCATCCGTATTTAATTCCCATTTGTCTTCTAACCTGTCGCTGTGATTAAACCTCAGTGGCTTGAACTAACCATATCTACAACAACTTTCCGCGGTCCCATAGATGTTCGGGTCAGTGTGGACTATATTGCCTTAACTCTAATTCAGTTCAAAACTACAAATACGTATTCGGTCCAGGTAGTGTCCTCTAACATCACAGTAAGACAAGCATAACCACAAAACAAGGTAGAGAGCTCCATGGCAATTTTAAGCATAAATTAAGCAAATCGATTTCTTTATTATTGAAAAAAATGAATTGATTAATAGTTTAACAGGGAAAACATAACTCTCACGTATCTTCAAATGTTCTATCAATTAATGGGAATTAATATACCATCCATGAAGGACACTATTTCAAAACAGATTTGGTTGCCTTCTGAAAAGGGCCTGCACTACCTTGGCAAATCGTTTCCTTTTAGTTTTTTAGACCCTTATCGTTAGGAACGGTGTATAGGAAGGCGAATATGAAGTCATTAAAGTAATCGCCTTTGTAAACAGTAGGGCAAGGTTTCTCAAAGGTATCCAGTGCTCTGAAATTCAAAACGACTCATCAGTTGGAGCTAACCCAAGGGAGTTTTGTTGTAGCAAAAGATTTTAACCCATTACAGACTGAATAAACACCCCGCACTATAAACTGAAAGAGTCGAATTTCAATTTTAGGTATGCCAGGCTATGTGATTTAATTATTCCTAGAAAAAAAATCACCTATTTGCAAACAGAGAAAGCCATTATCAAGAAAACAGAAGAGACCTTGATCAGAGGCCGCAGAGTGCGGTATCTAATCGGGACATGCGCTGTTTGACAAGTACCCTATCCGCAAATAGTAGAGACCCTGTTCAGACAAACAGCCCAGTGGGCACACGTCGCCAGGGCAACGTCGAATCAACGTCGGTGCAACGTCATGACGCTGCACTGACGTTGATAGGACGTTGTATTAGCATCATCACGATGCACCGACGTTGACGCGACGTTGCATTAATGTCATGACCTTATATCGACGCTGATCAGACATTGCATTAACATCATGTGCCTGCAAGGAGTGAATACCGTCATGAAGAAAACACGCCTATATAATTGTGACCCCCTTAAACCCAACTTTTATAAAAAAAAAGTCGAAATTAGACATAAAATATTCAATTAGAATTGACTCCTCCGTCAGGCAGTTATAACCACGCCCACGTGAATTTCCTTAGACAAACTTTGTATTGATATACCTGTGCTTACCTGTAAAAAGCACGTGTTGATTTGTTTGTCTAACTAAAAACATTGACAACTACCTTATTAGCTGTTTTGAATGGTCGTTTGCGGTTGTCAGTTAAATGGTCAAGTGACTTGACGGAGGAGTCAATTATAATTGAAGCATTGCAATGCACTTAGCCTTCTGAGTTATCTACACCAGCTATCTTCATTTCTTGTCTGTACTTGCATTATTTCATAGCACGATATAAGAAACGTAGCCAGATATACATTTTACCCTACGGAAGATTGTGTTGTGTGTACTTATTATAAGCGCCTCACAAGATATGTATTCATGAAGACATAAAATAAACGTATCAATATTTGGTTGAAAACATGAGTGCACTATTTGGAGCTATGTTGTCTGCATGTAGTTTTCTTTCTTTATACAAAACGGAACATAAAAAGCAGCAAAAGCGATTTAGATATGCAAAAGCGTCTGGGTTTCCGTATTTTGCAGTCTTCTCACACGTATAAATTTGTTGCGTTATCAAGTTTATGTTATGTGTAGCCCTGACATTGTACCCAGAAAACATTCTTAATAATTCTACAGCTGGCCGTTATCGACCCGTCAAGGTAGCTGAGGGGCCGTAACGGCCCGCTCTAGATTCATAAGGACTGCTTGCTGAGTGCTTTATTCGGGGTACAACCTGCCCGTGGTACCAAACGAAGGAAGGATGAGGAACAAATAATGACGTAACAAATGATGCATATGAAACTACCGATGCACAAACACAGAACTGCAACAAACCTCAACTCTCAAATCATAACTTAACCCTTTTCTCGTGGAAATATGAAAACAGTTTACATGTTACCTTCTTGATCAGCTTGTAACACATTAGGCTTGAAAACGTCTCTCCACTCAACAATGAACTTGTCGTCTGAAAAGTTATATCAATAATATTTCTTATTTTTCAATAAACTATTTATTTAATTGATTATTTATTTACTTAACAACACTAATAATAATAATAATAATTATTATTATTATTTTATCGTTATTATTTTATCATTATAATTATAAAAATAATTTAACGTACATTTAACCGAAATGGTGGTCGACAATAACGGCTAATACCCTAATATGTATGTCAAATTTTAAGCGCTGCACACGCAGAGAAGACTATTTGAAAGCTGTGTCAAATAATTTACATATAAAGGTTATGGTTGTTATTTAATAATGTCAACCACACACACAGCCGGTGGAAAGAATTTGAATGACATGACAAATAATCTATATAACGGCTGTGGTCGTTAATTACGGCTAAGATTTAGAATATGTATGTCAACCTAACACACACACACACGCACGCACGCGCGCGCCCGCGCGCGCGGAGGAGAAAATGTGCATGCTATGCAAAACAAAATTAAAAAAAATATCTACAATTGTTGTCCATTGAAACAAAGAATTCATAAAATAAAGGATTTTGGTTTCATTGAGACGCTTCATATGATAGCTGTTCATTTGTAATTTCCATTGCTGCCAGCCATTGGCATAAGAGGAGTTCGATTTTCCAAGATAATGGAATTGGTTCAATGGTTCCAAGGAAAATAAAAGTAAAATTCGTATTTTACTAACTTATATCTGACTATTCAGTTTACACAATGCTAAAGTTTACACTACATATGAGGCTGAAGATTTAATGGTAGTCTCATTCTAAGGGTATTGATACACTTTCAGGGGAGGCGACTGTGCGCTATTCCATTTTGAAAAGAAGTATTCGCTAAAAATGATCTTAATCCCTTGGAGAGGAAACAAAGTGTTTCCGTCAGGCAGAATAAATTAAGATGCCACGCCCACTTCTTATCCTTAGTCAATCAGATTATTTGATCTTGATTGTTGATATAATTTTAAATACTGGAATGCAAACAGTGCAGATCCCGATCAGTTTGCTTCTTCATAAGCCAACTGATCTGGATCTACACTGTTTGCAAAGGCAAGGTATATCCAGGTTCAACAGGACAAGGCTTAAGAGGTCGAGAAGTCTTCCCGTACTTCATCTAAGTACAGATTTTAGTTGTATTTTGTTTTCGCCTTTGGATTATTGAGCCAATTCCGATACCTTATCAATCGAGTTCCGCCTAGGTCAGAGTGTCAATGAAACCGAAATTCTGCTTTTTATTCTTTCCATTGAATATATGTAGCTTTACAATGCTTAATGGAGTGGAAAGAGTACCCATAAAACCAGATATACAGCCACGAACAGTCTGATTGCTGACAGTTTCAATGCATTACGTCTTTTATATCCCTTTTTCTTTTGAACCCATAATTCTATCTTGAAAAAAAAAGGTAAGAGAAAAGTCCAGGGAGTGCCACAATTAGAAACCGCAGCCCTTCCTAGACACCAAGAAGATCAGGAAACCGACAAATCCAATCAAACACAAATTGAACAAACGTCCAAATCGAACAAACGTACGAAAAACACTTATATTAGCTCTCTTCCCCAAGCGAGGTAATCGCAATGCTAAAAGGACTGAAAACACAAGAACAAAATGACACAAGGTAAGACTTAAACAAATCGCCTCGTAGAATAAACCATAAAGCAACAAAAAGTAAGACTATCAACGGGACCACCGCCTTAGAACGGTCAGTAGAGTAAAAACAAGGTAAGAGAAAAGTCCAGGGAGTGTCACAATCACAAACCGCAGCCCTTCCCAGACCCCAAGAGGTAGAGGAAACCGACAAATCCAAACAAGCACAAATCGAACAAACATACGAAAAGCACTAAGATTAGCTCTCTCTTCCCCAAGCGAGTTAAGCGCAATACTAAAAGGACTAAAGACACAAGAACAAAATGACACATGGAAAGACATACAACAAATCGCCTCGTAGAATAAACCACAAAGCAACAAAGAGCAAACCGCCGAGGGGGGGCAGGGGTGAGGGGGGTTAAAGCACTTTTACAGCTAGCCAACTTCTTCCTGGGTCCCGTTGCTACTCTTAATACAGAAATACACAAAAAAATAGGTTCGCAAAAAGGCTCCAAACTCAGTCAATGCATCAAAGCGAAATCATAAAAATGAAATTAATCACTATAATAAACAAAGACGAGTACTCATGGCTAATTCTACTGTATGCCAGAAAACCAATAGTTACACCACGGCGAGCCAAGCCAAATATATATCGTCAAGCCCCAACCCACTGGTTAAAGTTTTACGAAGAGGCCGTCATTTTTCGGAGAAGATTTCACATAAGCTTTAATTAGCTTGTTATCTGATCCTCTATGTCATTTTTGTATATTTGTGTTGTACTCATTATATTTAATAAACTATTGTTTAAACCAAGACTGAGGCCCGAACCGCCGTCGTGCAAACTGCCTTGTTGTCAATTGAAGAATCATATCAAAACCGAGACTCCAATTTTCGTTTTGCACGTGTTTATTGTTTCCAAGGGCAACCCATGTAGATTTTTCTCCCTTGAAAATGCACACATTCTCTTTAATTGCACTTTGATGTACATCTCCATGTATTTTCTTACTGCGACGCCTAAGATAATAAAAATGCGAGTATATAGATTACAAATTACTGTAAAACAAATCTAAAAAAAAATGCCTCTGGAAACAAAGAACAAAATACGGATCAGAAAATTGGAGTCACAATTTTACTGAGACTCTTCCTAAGCAGTTATGAAGTTTGCAACACTGCTTACGCCCTCTAGTGTATACACGAGCAAAACTCCATTTTCAAAAATACCACACAAGCCCCAATGATCCCAAAGGAAATGAAATATAATATGCACTATGGTGATGTACGGGGAGACGTTCTACCGCCGCCACACGGGATTAAAACCAGTTGCAGTGAAGTAAACTAAACGTCAAATCAGACTGCATTGGGAATCAAAGAACATACTACGGATCAGAAACTGTGAGTCGTGCTTTTATTGGTATTAACACTCGCCCTATAGTGAACAGTACAGTGAAAGTTTTCCTACTGCAAAATGCCTAATTACCGCCAAGAGAAAATATTGCTTCATATTCAGAACAGTTTCGAAAGTTCCACATGAAATGCCAACACAACTGAATATTATAATTTGTATGTTCTGTCAATTTATTTCATGAACGCACTTGTCCTTCAGTTTACTTTTCAAAACATATAATTTTTACTTAGGGATTCTCCGCGTACAAGATTTATGAATGAAAACGCTGATGAGCTGCGTATGAATATAGATTGTTTCAAATGATCTCGTACAACATGGACTGAAGAAAACCGATTTTACCAGGACAAATACACTTTGGTAATCCAGATCACCTGAGCACTTGCAAATCTTAGAATTTGCTTTTGGTCTATAAAATGACGGGCTTTTCCAACTAGATGCATTGTGCAGCTACATTGTATTCAGCTATCTGAAACCCTAATTTCTCTATGTAGCATGCATATTGTTATTTTAACCCTTAAATCACCGAGCAAAAATTGTAGCAGAGGATGTTTTTTTTTAAACAGTTTCATTGCTATAATTAAACAATAAAACGCTGAGCTGTGGTATTCATTCTTATCTCATGTATCTGTACGCTCGAGGCCTGTTCCAGGATCTACTGTTGTGTAAATAAAAAGGGATAATCCAATACCTTTGTGTTTACACAAAGATACTCATATGAATTTATCCCCGTATTTAGTATTAAAGAACATTCTAGAAAGAAACTTTGCTAGACGCATCACTCATTTTCTAGTTTTAATCGAACATTTTCTTGTGCTAAAACAAGGTTGAGCTAAAGAAAAATAGACAAAAAGGTATTGGCTTTTGAAAAAAGTATAAATATATAGAATCTTACAAAACTAGCAAAAAGCAATCAAGTCATTTGACCTTCATGCTTTCGTAGCTGCGCCTTCGCAGGAGCTGTTTAATATGGCAAAATGCATTTTTCGGCATTGCTTTTTACTATAAATGGACTACCGTCAATAAGTTCATGCTAAAATGATGAAACAAAAAAAAAATATTCTGGTTCAGGTTTTGGTTGATAAGAAAATACTTGATTCCTCTGTCTTGTCTCTTGTTCTCATTACACAGACAGGTTTACAAATGCAAGGGTTTGGCATTCAGATGCAAGCTGAGTTAGAAACATCCCGATTTAAACTATTGTATTCTTTAAGCCTGATTTAAACTGCAAACCAGATGCAACATTTGGCTTACATTATACAAGGTCACAAACGATCGCCCCATCAGCATCTCAGTGCTTTGACTGAGACTCTAATAAGCAATTATAAAGGTTGCAACACTGCTTACGTCCTTTACGCATACATAAGCAAAACTCTATTTTCAAATATACCACAATGAGCTCAATGATCCCAAAAGGAAATGAGATATAATCTGCACTTTCGTGTAACACTCACGGGAAATACATTCGTATGTCCATCCCAAGTTTTGAATTGGAATCATATATCTTGTGATATTTTAATATAGTTGTCAAACATCAAGAAAATTAAAGTGTACAATATGTGTACATTATGATTGGACAGGTTGAGACGACCTATCGTATATGATTTAACACAGCTTGCCATTACCTAAATATATTTGCAAAGATTCTATTTTCCTTAACTTACCTTGGTTTTCAGTATATATAGCAGATTGTTTGCTGAGGTTAAAGTTGAAATGAGTATAATAGGGTGCAACATGATTTATGTTATGAGTCTTTCCCTGTTTTGGACTCATTGTTATTATACCTGAAATAGATTGAAAGCCATGTGTAGTTAAACTTTATGTCTAACAGGGCAGATAGAAAAAAATGCAATATTGTCGCTATTTGTGCAGCAAATTAGGTGCGAAAACTACAAAATAAAAAGCAGAAACTCTCCATGACAGAAATGCGGCAACAAGACATTGTGCAAGCCTAATTCAATTATAATCGACCACCTGCAGTGAAAACTCACTCACTGTTACCAGCTTAACAAACAAAATTTACATACTTATAGACAACAATGTATTAAAATATATATATATATATATATATATATATATATATATATATATATATATATATATATATATATATATATATATATTGAAATAGGCTGATATTTATTTTAAATACAAAAAGGTAACGAAAATCAACTTTAATAACTAATAGTATAAGTTATTGCATTGTCTAAAATTTCGAGCCAGAAATTTTAAAACATGCAATTACCGATTTGTCCCAATAACCCTTTATGGCCATATCTCACATATGCCATTATGAGACTGACAAAGTGTATCAGGGATATCGCATTTTATTCAACGGCTTAATGCAACAAAAATAGAGGAAAATAAAAAGAAAACAAACAAAATACACATTCCATTTTCTAGCAGTTTAGCCAACATATTGGTAAATGTTAATTATATTCCTGATACAGCTAAATGACCCTGTGACCCAAAGCCCAAGTATGTTTCGATTAGCAAATCAAAACTTAATACATTCTGTCAGTTAAAACAATGCCACCAAGAAGCGACAAATAGGTTGCTTTACAGTTTTCGCCTATCGGCTCGAACTTTAGCGCTTCAACAACCAATACTTACATATCTGAATTCAACGATATTTATTGGTTGTTGAAATGCTTAAAGGGGGTGTCAATAAGACCCTTTTCCTGGCCCGTAACAAGTCTTATTGTTTTTTGCTGATACATTACCAATGGTTCTCATTTACTAAAACAGTATGGATTTTGCAACATATTACCTAGTTTACGAGTAACACGATCATGAAAGTGTGTGTGTGTGTGTGTGTGGGGTGGGGGGGGGGGAGGGGGGGGTAATTCAGTTTGAGCCTGATGTATCATATTTCAAACATAGTTTCTTTTTTTTTTAATATATCACATCTAGTGATACCTTCTTGTGATCGTTAGACAAATGCCTTAGGTAATGTCTCACTAATAGCCATTTAAAGAAACATGTCATATCTGCAGCAACTCTTTTTATAAAAATCATCATTTTTTGATAAATTTGCATCATGGAATCCAAGAAAACCTAACCTTTCTGCGAAACTGAAAGGTGAATTATTTTGAAATTTATCTGTCAGTGAATACAATATTGGTACAGTGCAAAGTGATGATTACGTTTTGGTGACCTTGACCTTATTTTCAATGTCATATAGGCTGTAGAATTGTCAAAAAAGAAGATGCCCATTAGACGACCCTTTATGCTACTTAACAAAGTCTTCATTTTCCCCTAATACATTGCCAATAATACGAATATCTTTTAAGCTCTCCGAAGCATGAAGTGCTCATTGTGAGCTATCGTTATCGGTCAGTGTTCATTGTACGTTGTGTGTTGTCCGTCGTGCATCGTGCTACATCAACAATTTGCCATATATGGCAACCTCCCTTACACTCCTATGCCAATTTCAGTCAAAAATTACAGGAATATTGTCTATAAGAGTCTCTACCAAAATAGTTCCGCACCAATAAATATTATGGCCGCCAGAGCGAAAAATAGAGAAAACAAAACCTTTAAATGCTGACCACCTACATCACTGAGCCAATTTCAATCGAAATTTACAGAATGGTTCCTATGTGACTCATGAGTGAACTAGCTAAAATGCTTTGCTTCAATGATCAAGATGGCTGCAGAGCTTAAAACAGAACACAGTTTTTAAAAGACAACTCCTCCTATATCATTCAACTAAATTCAATCAAACTTCACAGTCAAGTTGCTTGGGTGACTCTCTGCCCAAATAGGTGAAATAGTTTCGCCCCAAAGAATAAGAAGCTGCCAGAGTTAAAAACAGACAAACAATTTATATTACAACTCCTCCCATATCATTGGGCCAATGTCATCAAACTCCATAATGCCAAGGTGTCTCTCTACTGAAGTAGCTAAAACGGTTTTGCTCATATGGAGAAGATGGCCACCAGAGTTTAAAAACATGGGGAAAAATCTTTACATTACAATTCCTCCTACACATTTGGGCTTATTTAAATTAAAATTAACACGATTACCTCACTTGGAGAAACGAGAGCAAATCTTAGCAATTTTAGTACGTTTGTTCGATTTGCACTTGTTTTGTTTTGTCCGTTTCCTCCTCCTCTTGGTGTCTTGGAAGAGCTGCGACGTGTGATTGTGGCATTCCATGGACATTTCTCTTACCTTTTTTTACAAGACTATTGCTAATCAAACTGCACAAGAATGTTGCAAGGTGGCTCTCTACCAAACAAAACTAAAACGGCTCTGCTCCAATGAACAAGTTTGCCACCAGAGCGAAACTTAGAAAAACAAAATCTTATAACAACAACTCCTCCTAAACCCTTTGGCGAATTTCAATCAAATATCATAGGAATGTTTGTTTTGATGATATTTTGATACATTTTATAGCCGTTCCCGGAAGTATCTTGTTTTTATAAATATCGCGTAATTCGGATTTCCCCGTGACGAAGCTACAACGCGCTACATAGCGCTCATTTTAGTCGATAGATTTACCGCTAAGAAGTATTTTTTTAAATTAACAAATCGTCAAAATGAATCGTTTCATGGTAAGTACAGCATTTTTTTTATTTTGCTAAGAAATTAACCCAAACCGGTTTTATATTGTACCGCCCCCACCCCCCATCCCATCCCACGCCCGCCCTCTGATAAAAAAAAAAAGACTTAAAATAATTACGATGGGACCTTCAAATTTAGGCCAACTGTTCGTCTGCAGCCCTGTGTCAACATGGATGTTTGTTGCTGTCTCGTGATGACGCTTAGATTCGCGTTCGCATCTGTCAAAGTCAAATTAAGGCCTCCATAGGGGAAATTATCATATTGCAGTAAATAGGCACAGTGAATCGTTTTTTTGTTGATTGATATATGGCAGTTACATGAGAAGTAACCTATTCATCATAGTAGCCTGTTATCATCCATAGTTTAGTGTTAAAGTAAATAATAGATAATACCCAGGGAGGAATTAAGCCTTTTACATTGGCCAGGAATTTTAAAACCGTGAACTCCCAAAAAACGTCTCACACTATGTGGTCAGCAACTTTCTGAGTACCACAACATTGGATGTAACTAACACACAAACAAACATACATATACACACACAAACGTGTGTGTGTGGGGGGGGGGGGGGGGGGGGGTGCGCGCGTGTGTGTGTGAGAGAGAGAGTGAATGATGTGTATGTGCGTGCGTGCGTGTTTGTGTGTGTGTGTAAACATCATATGATATTTCAGCTAAAGGTTTAGGGATGGATTTATTTTTCAGGTACTAAGCCTGAAAGGCGCCGCCTACAGTACGACAGGTCTAAACCACAGGCGTTTGATGCTACTGCCAGGGGCATGTCGGTCTACCGTGCTGCTCGAGAATACAAGGTTGCAGACTCGACTCTTCGTGTTAATACAAGAAGAAATGTGTCTTTGGATGTTGAATTTCGCATTGAAACATTGTTCACAGAGAGTGCGGAGAGTCGTTGTAGATCATATTAAGTATTTCTCTATTATAGGTTATGGCTTCAATAAATCTGGCATTCAGTTTATGGCCAGGGATTATGCTCTTTTTCTCCAAACAAGCAAGTGAAATCAAATGATTGCTAGAGTAACTCTTGGCTCTATGACTTTCTCAAAAGACACCCAGATTTAAATATTGTCAAAACCCAGAAGTTGTCAATGAATAGGGCTGAATAAGCATCTAGAGAAACGTTGAGTAACAATTTCAGAGAGCCAGGAAGTATACCAGGAAGTATGCTAATAGTAAATAATTAGAAGGAACATTCATCCTGCGAATATATTTAATGTTGATGAAATGGATATTAGTATAGAACATTCCCCACCTAAGATTGTATGTACCAAAGACTTTGTGGCTAAGTCTATAACATCTCCAAAATCATTCAACTGCTGGTAGAAATGCCCTTGGTAACCATGTGCCACAAAACTATGTATTTCCAGACAAAAGGTGACAAAGTGATTTCCTGATCGGTGCACCCCTGGATCTGATGGTGAAATGTCACCTACTGGTTAGTCGAATTCTTCTGCATCATCAATTACCTGACCAAACGTTTTGTGAATTATTCTGTATAAGAAATAATTGCCAAAAATGGTCACAATAAATGGCTCCAAAATGCTGATTATATATGATGTTGACATAAATCCCATGCTTTTCTTACATTGACTGAAAGGACATCAAAACATAATAGTATCTTATTTGTACTTCCACCCCATTTGTGCCACTTGACACTGCCACTTGATCTTGGGGTACATGGAGTTATGAAAAATGTGTACAACAGAGAATGCTAAGCTTATCTGCAAAGGAACCCTGAGATATCAATTACTAAACATGCATTTGCTGGTCTTACTCCCAGGCCATATGCCAGATAACTTAACAGCTGTATTCAAGGTGTGGCAACTTTGTAAAAAGACACACAATGTACAGGCTTTAGGTTCATACTTTTAGTATAATATATTATGGTCTAACTGAAATACCCAACCTACTTTCATGATTATGTTACTCCAGTTCTGTAACCTACGTTGTAAAACCAAACTTCTTCTAAGATAGCCCTAAATCACTTACCTGTGTTTTATGGTCTGCTTCACATGATCAAATTAAACTCTATTAACATTTGAAATTAGCCCAAGGGCGTAGTAATACTTGCCTTTTAAAGATTTTCTGCTTTGCGGTCTTCCGCCATCTTTTTCGTCTATTTTGGTAGAAGTCACCTAGGCAACATTCTTGTCAAGTTTAAACGAATTTTTTCAAGTAGTTTAAGAGGTTATATAATGATGTTTCTAGTTTTAGCTCTAGTGACCATCTTGTTTATGAGAGCAAAACCATTTTAGCAATTTTTGCAGCTGACACAGGCAACATGCCTGTCAAGTTTGATTCGAATAGGTCCAATGACATAGGATGAGCTGTCATTTAAAGGTTGTTTTTTTTTTTTTTTTTTTTTTTTTTTTTGTTTTTGTTTTTTTTTTTGTTTTGTTTTTTTTTTTTTAATTTTAGATCCGGCAGCCATCTTGTTAATTGATGCGGAACAATTTTAGCTATTTTGGTAGTGAGGCATATACGCAACATGCTTCCAACTGGCCTAATAATGTAGAAGGAGCTGTCATTTAATGATGCTTCTACTGTTCGCTCTGGTGGCCATATATGCCTGTGACATTTTACTGAAATTGGCCCAGATGTTTAGGAGAAGTTGTCAATAATAGCAAATTGCTGACGAATCACGAGCCAGACGGACAACAAATGACGCACGACGGATATTGACCGATCGCTTCGTTCTCTGGTGAGCTAGCTATATATATATATATATATATATATATATATATATATATATATATATATATATATATATATATATATATATATATATATATATATATATGATAGTAGAAAATACAGGCGTTTAGTAAGTAACTTAAAAATAGCATAATAGGCAACTGCAATTTTTGGCAATCCCACACAGCTCGTGTGATCTTGAAAATAAGATCAATGTTATTAAAACTGAGTCATCTCTTTGCTCTGTCCCAATGCTGTATTCAGATAAGGATCAATATAATTCACCTTTCAATTCCGGAGAAATACTAGTTTTATTCAGTTACAAGATGCGAAATTAACAAAAAGTGATGATTTTCATAAAAGAGTAGCTGCATGTGTTATATTTATCTTTAAAGGAAGGTTAATGCGATTTTCTAAGGCATTTGTCTAACAAACACAAGAAGGTATAACTAGGTAAATATATTTTAAGAGAGAAACGGTGTTTAAGGTATGATACCTCAGGTTCATACTGGTTTACCCCACCCACTTTTATGATCATGTTACTCCAAAACTATAGCTTACGTTGCAAAACCAATACTGTTGTAGTAAATGGGACATGGACAACCAGACCCTGCTCTCAAGCCGATAGGCGAGAAATTTAAAGCACTTCAACAACCTATTTGTCGCTTCTTGGTGACATTATTTTTACTGACAGAATATACTAAGTTTTGATTTGCTTATCTAAACACATTGCGCCTTAGGGGTCACAGGGTCATTTAACTCTATCAGACACACTGGTATAAAAATATATTTAACATTGACCACGATGTGGGCTAAACTTCTAGATATAAATTACGATGTGCACTATACGAGCTATAGAAAATGTTTCTTCGAAGCATAGGCGAACAGTACAAGTCGAAAATCACAAAACAAATAGCTTGAGATATACATTGCTCTTTGTTTTACTTTCGATATCCTGTACAATATCCTGTACAGTTTTATAAATGGAGAATAAAGATCCTGGTGAGATAGCGTGAGTGCCTTCTGCATAAGTTGCGGAAGGTATACACTGATCACACGCTGTTGAACGTCTTGTATGGATGCACATCATTTGGACAGTCCTGTCTATCCAAATACTTATGGAAAATATAATAGATTGTTTTGAAATCCGATACAGTACGGCCATATTAAAGGCCTTGTGTGTCAAGTAATATACAAATTCTTCATTTAATTCCGCTATGCACTTACCTGCGGTTGAAATAATCACGTGTTTCATTATATGTCCGTAAAACGGAAAATCAAACGTCAAATTGACAGCCTGTGGAATAAAATTTAAGTGTAAACAAACAAGCATAAAATAACTAAACCGTAGTTTCTAAACCTACGGCAAACCTTATTTATATGTTATAAATGTATGCAAGCTTGAAATAAAACATTGTTTAAATAAAACTTACACGAGGCCGTACTGGTACCCCAATTTGGTCAAGCACAAAATTAAGAACAAATTCTATGAATCAACTCTGTACACTTTGGCTTCTTCTATACATTCAATCATGAAATTACAACAACATGGCTACATCTGTACAATCAAGTGTACAATTACATTCAGATAGTTTCAGAATCTAAGTGAAACCGTATGGCTACTTCTGTACATGCAACTATAAAATTACATAGTGTCTGAATCTAATTTGGACATTCTAGTATGTAAAAACAACCACATAGTTTCTGAGCCTAAGAAGGGCCGTATAGCTACTTCTGTATATTAAAGTATGGAATTAAAAACCATATAATTCCTCAATCAACGTGGGAATACAATAAAGATACAATAAAGTATGAAATTACAACCGCATAGTTTCTGATCCGAGTGAAATCGTATGGCTACGTCTGTGCGTTCTAGTAACAAATACTACCTCTAAATTTACCGATTGTATACAGAAGTAGTCCTGTACATTTATATGTACGAAATTACCACCACAAAATTTCTGAGTCTATTTGAGGGACCATAAGGCTACATCTATTCATTGAAGGATGACATTACAGTCGGTTGTTTTTTACCCATTGTAGTCGAGAGAGCCGTAAAAGGGTATTTGAAAACAGTGCAGACCCAGATCAGACGCCACAGAACACGGCGTCTGATCAGGGTTTCCATTGTTTGTAAATAGTTTAGCCATTTTTCTATAGGAAGATATCAATCTCTTAACTGGACCTAAAATTTAAATGGGACTATTCCAATATACAGTGCGGGAGGGTCTATTCAGTCTACAATGGGTTAATCAACGCGGTTATTAAATCTGTACATTCAAGCACGAATTTAGAACTAAATAGAATTTAAATTTACGCGTGCCCGTATGGTTACTTCTGTACGTTCAAGTGAAAATAGAAGTAAAAAAAATACAGATAAAGTAACCTAGGATATACCACAATCACAATGCAGAAATACAGATGAAGCAACCTTATATACACCACAATCACAACGCACTAATACAGGTGAAGTCACCTAGAACATGCCACAATCACAACGCACAAATACAGGTGAAGTCACCTAGAACATACCACAATCACAACGCACAAATACAGGTGAAGTCACCAAGAACATGCCACAATCATAAGGCACAAATACAGGTGAAGTCACCTAGAACATGCCACAATCAAAATACAGATAAAGTAATATAAAGTCATATAGTCTTGATAAACTTTTATTTGAATTAAACATGCCACAATCATAAGGCACACAAATACAGGTGAAGTCACCTAGAACATGCCACAATCATAACGCACAAATACAGATGAACTCACCTAGAACATGCCACAATCATAACGCACAAATACAGGTGAAGTCACCTAGAACATGCCACAATCATAAGGCACAAATACAGGTGAAGTCACCTAGAATATGCCATAATCATAAGGCACAAACACAAGTGAAGTCACCTAGAACATGCCACAATCTTAACGCACAAATACAGGTGGTCACCTAGAACATGCCACAATCATAACGCACAAATACAGGTGAAGTCACCTAGAACATGCCACAATCATAACGCACAAATACAGGTGAAGTCAACTAGAACATGCCACAATCAAAATACAGATAAAGTAATATAAAGTCATATAGTCTTGATAAACTTTTACTTGAATTATTGTGCTAAGCCCAATATATATTTGGTGTTTATGGTATAATTTTACAAGAAGTAAAATTAATGAAAAAAAATCCCTACGTCCCCTAACGTTTTTTTTTTTTTTTTTTTTTTTTTTTTTTTTTCAACATGTTACCTTGAGCAAACGTATGTTTTGGCCTGATTATAGACGTCTACTATACTAGTTATCTATATACTGTTTGATACTCATTCAGCAGTTAACTATATAACCAAATAGTCAAATGGGCTAGTTCAAATATTAGAATAAATATAGTGGTACAGGGTTTCTACTCCTTTCTCGAAGAACCTAACGTGCGTGCAACTTGGTAAGCCGATTTTCTGACAGTGCCACCAAATGTCATCTTTGATGTCACTGACTGGTGCATTGCAAGTAATTATCTATCAAAAAGCAAGGAAGATAACCCATGCTGAAAAAATGGTTTGTGTCGTAAACATGTCGGCATAACTTTTGAACGCATTGGAATTTGTTCATGCGGTTTTCCATAAAACGATCCTCTAAACAAACTCAACATTAGATTTTAAATTCATTATTTTAATCAATTTCTCCATAACTTATCTTTAATGAAACTATAAATGAAGATACCGTGGAAAGAATACCAATATGCCCGAGTAGTTAGCGCTTCAGACTTCCGATAACGAGATCCCGGGTTCTAATCCCACTGGAGGCGGATTTCAGCTCATGACTGCACGGCACAACATTGCCTTTAGCCTTTCACTATCGTATTTCCTTCATCTTGATATGCCACAAAGCACAGTCCTCCGGACGCATCAAAAGTGGAAGGTATGGGGAATACATAATGACAAAACTAAACGCCACATACAGTCGAACCTCAATGGCTCAAACACCTTTAGGGTATTCGATATAGAGGAGTTCGAGCCACTGAGAGTTAATCATAGTGCCAGGTCGGGACGTATACAGTATAACGGGGAAAATTCAGAATTATCTTTTTTGTCTTCTGTAAAATAAAGGTATGTTGTGTGTACTCATTAGAATCGCCTGGCGATTCTAATGAGTACCCACAACATACATTTCAAGATAAAGGAAAAGAAATATCTCCCTAAATTATTCTGAAATATTTATAGCAGGAGTTATGAGAAACGAGTTCGATAGAGCCATAGTATGTTCGATGTTCGAGTCACTGAAATTCACTATGATAAACTACCGATACACAATAAAACAGAGAACTGCAACAGAGGACCGACTTGCAAATGTCAGTAGGAAGAGTAGTTGAGGGACCATAAACCAGTTTTACTGGCGCGAACCCTCGCTAATTATCGCCTGATGCAGCTTTAAATATTAGAACGATAGAAACAGAAACAAAAGTGAAAGCAAAGTGGGCAGCTATTGACGGCCTCGGTGGCTCAGTTGGATGCGCGTCCGACTGGAGACCAGGAGGTCGCGGGTTCAACCCCCGCCGAGGTCGGCACATTCTTTCATGGAGATTGATCATGAAATATTTTCTACGATCATTCTCTCCCTTCCGCTGATTTAAGAAGGGCAGTTGTCAGATTCTGGCGAACGAATGTGCAAAATACTGGTTAACCGCTTAGAGGACTAAACCTGCCCAATAAACGTGTGATTAGGTAAACTGACCGCGCTCGACATGATCCCGTTGGGTTGACTGGGCCGTAAAACCTCAACACAAACAAATAAATTAAAGAAAAATGACTGCATTGTTAGCGTCACAACGAGTAAAAACAAAAAAAAAAAATGTGGGCAGCCGTATAGCGGGTGACGACAATTCTGAAATCACACCGAAGATGATCAGCAGTAGAATATCCTCCTTCATTACGTAAACATGCCTATGCTGAAAATTTTACCACCATGAAAATAAAAATTTTCAGATAAAAAAAAAATCTGATATTTTTCAAATTTCTGCTCAAAACATAGATTGTGGGTACTTGTTAGAACCGCCTCGACGTATAATGTATACCCCTGTAAACTCCAGTTTTACTATACAAAAATGGGGTTTAAGGGGGTCAAAATTGTATAGGCATGTTTTCGTGATGTTGGAACGAATCATTTGGGAGTTGGGAGCCTTTAACCTTTTTGACTCGCGCAAAACTCGCCGTTCATTCTGATGTAGCCCCAAATTACAAGGATATGTTCTATTTGCAAAGGGAGCCTCTACCTTACATAGTGAAATGCATATAACTAAAAAATGCGATGAAACAAATCAAAGTGCTCAATGGCCATTTGTATCCAGAACACAAGACAACCAAAAATAGGATCACGATGTGCCCGACTAGAGATACTAATAGTCAGGCATCAACCATCTGAAACAAGTCTGCAGAATACAAAACATCAGTGTGTCCCAATAGAAGTATGCAGCAACGTTCTTACAGCACAGAATAGTGAAGGAATGCGACTGGATAAACTTGTAGGCTTTGGCGAAACACTAGCCATTTTGGTAATATGTTAGATGAGTTGCGATAGCTAATGTTGAACACCCATGGAATAGAGCCACTTGATGTAGATATCGCAGACGTACTGATTTTGAAACGTTTGATGCTTGATAAGTTCTAAATTTAGCAACTCGATCTATATAGTGTAATGATCAGTATCTGATAGATAGATAGATAGATAGATAGATAGATAGATAGATAGATAGATAGATAGATAGATAGATAGACGGACGGACGGAGAGGAAGGTGTAATGTAATGAGCAATGTGATAAGCTTCGTAGAAAATGTGTTAAAGCATCAGTTTCATGTTTTCACTGATTTCTGATAAAAAATTACATACATCATCACGCAAAGTGTTTGTTGCAATTTATACGCAATATCTTTTACTGTAAAGGACATACGCTTGTTTGAACAAGGGCACGAGATTATAAATATATATTCATGCTCAACTTAGCTAAGCATATTTTTTTCTAGTAAATAAATCTCATTTTACTAATAACTGCATTTTTTTTTCTCGTTAAAATAGCTGACCATAAAAAAATATCTGCTAAGTATTGTTGGCATTTTCATATTTATTAGCAGAAAACATTTCGTGCTCAGCTGATTTTGAGCATGTAAAAAGTTTTATAAACCCGGGGCAGGGCCTCAAGATAAAAAGCGGTAGAACGTAAAAGCAAAGACGTATAAAATTACAAGATTCGCAACTAAACGAAATCCCGCAATATCTCGTGCGTCCCTGTGTTAAGAGTCCTACGGTCGCGAAAGCCGCGCGAGACTTTCGTTACCAAGACAACACAGGTACGCTATCGCCGGTATCGCTCGAAAGAGCGAACAACCATGACCGTAATTCTTGATTGTTTTCTCTCACAGCACAGGTAAAGATACAATTTTAACTTTAAATAATAATATCTGACGCAAAACATAGAAAACTGAAATGTTTTTTGGAGTTACAAAACTGGCAATGCCCTACAACTGTGTTCCATAACAAATAATATGAAGGGTGAATGAAATAAACATTTTCACCTGTTCTATGATGATTTAAGACCTGAAATGCTGGCCAACACAGGATAAGATATAATTTTAACTAATAATAATAATATCTGACATAAAAATCAGAAAACTGAAAAGTTTTATGTGTTTCAAAATGGGCAATGCCCCGTCAACTATTCCATAACAAACAATGGGAGGGCGTTTGGAATAAACATATAAACTCATAAATATTACATATTTTAGGATGATACAGGGCTTGAAATGCGGGCCAACACAGGTTCAGGTATAACTGTAACTAACAGTAATAATATCTGACAGAAAATTTAGAAAACTGAAATGTTTTTTGCGTTATAAAATGGGTAATGCCTTGGCAACAACCAGTGGTTCCAGTGCATATAACGGGTGGGGGTATATGAAATACAACACACGTTTAATGCATGGTTTGGCCGATTTAGCACTTTAAAATGCTGGCCAACACAGGATCAGATATAATTTTAACTAAAAATTATAGTATCAGACAGAAAACGCAGAAAACTGAAATGTTTTTCGTGTTACAAAAGGGCAATGATTTGGAAAACTCGCATCAGTCTTTCATCACTCAATGTGTACAGCACTGTTCAACGTCTTCTTTCTCAGTTGATTCGGCAGATGTGCAAAAATAACTGGGTAGTTAGTAAACTTGAGGCATTCAAGGACCTATTTCGTTCCCTTAAATTCGCTACATAAAGTAAGAAGTTATATAAAACTTACTTGAAATCTGCTAAAAATTCATACTCCAGTCTTCATGATGAAACCCGTTTTTGTTGGTAAAACGATGTTGTTTTGACAAATTCATGACATAAACGGACACAGTTGATTAAATAAAATCTATTGAAGGCAACAGTTTTTAACAGTAACGATCATACGATAGTATTTCATCAACAAATATTTCTTGGCGAAGAAAAAAACAAGATGGCGGCACGTGACGCTATCGGTTCTCGAACGTCTCTCGCGGTTTCTCGGGGTATCACGAGATGTGTTGGTTCTTTCTATTACGCGGAGAACAAGTTGCAAATCCTTGTATTATTTACGTCCTTGGTAAAAGTTAGTAGTAACTTTACTAGGCACTAACTGCAATGCCGCCAAAAGCAGCAGATAATTCGTGACGTTTACTTGTGTTCCGTAACTCAACCCAGTAATGATCAATATCATCTCTTATAATTTGTTGGGAATAATAGTCTTGGCCATTCTGCAAAACAAATAATATTTAGCAAACAACCAACAAAGTATTGTGATTGTTTTAAAAGGGATGTCTCTAAACTTGTAGTTAGGCTATTATTTGTGAACGAAAGACTATTCTTACTATATCCCCAGTAAGCATTCTACATAAATCTATAGCGGGCCGTCATCGGCCCGTCAGGGTAGCTGACGGACCGATAACGGCCCGCTGTAGATTGACAAAGAATGCTGGCTGGGATCCCTCTAACGCGGCGCTGTCTGATCGTGACGTTCGCTGTCCATATATGCTCCGCTGACTACATTTGTCAGATCAGTCTCAGAAATATTAAAGATATTAAACGCCGAGTTTAATATAGGTTTTTCAGTAGTTTCTACTCCAACAGTGTGGGGAATCTACGTGACGAAATGCCTGGATACACGGAGTTTGTTACTATTTTTAATTCCGCATAGGGTAGGATTTTAGAATATCTCGATTTATACTAGATGGAATGTGTTCAAATCAAGCGCAGAGTACGCTGACAGTCAAGCTCTTTCTGGTGGTATAAGCGCTATTCTGCGATCTGGTCTAATTCTCGAGAGCATTCGAAGAATGGTTTTGCTGTCGATCTGTACATGAATTGGACGAAAAAAACATTCTCCGAATGTTCTCGAGAATCAGACCAGATCGCAGAATAGCGCTTACACCGCCAGAAAGAGCTTGATGTTCTGCGTACTCTGCGCTTTATTCGAACAAATTTCAGGTATAAATCGAGGTATTCTTAAACATCCTACCTCATGCGGACCTAAACATAGTAACACACCCCGTGCACTGTGTCATTTGGTCACGTTGATTCCCACACTGTTCTATAAAACGTGATATTTTCTGATTTTCTGGTGACGTCAAATCACAGCAACGGTGCTGTATATCTGTGAATCATAATCAATGTATCTGTTTTCAAGCTGAAAACTGAATCGTTTCTTAAAGGGGACTACCTTAAAGAAAATACATTGGCACCTAGGGAGAAAATTCTTTCTTTTAGACGATGGACTTACATTGTTTTCCGCTGTGGTCGCCTCACTTTGGACAAAACACAAAAATGTCTAATGATATATCAGTATTTCCATTTATGCCTAGCGTCCCATAAAACGAACATTGGCAATAAATGTAGACCCAGCTTCGACGCCGCAGAACAGGATCTACACTATTTGCATATTTTACAGGAATTTTTATATAACATAGTCATAACACAAGTTATCCGAGCACTCTACTTTTGCAAACAGACCGGTCCTAAGTATTATAGTTGAAACGTCCATTGAGCATAAATGGAGTAAAGAATTGACACGATAAAAGTTATTTGTGTGTGTGTGTGTGTGTGTGTGTGTGTGTGTATACTGTAATGACCTTACACAGTCGAACAGCCTAGCGCCTAGCGTTCTTCCTATATATGTATGTCTTTCCGCATACTTAAGTTGAATACGCTAAAATTATAAATGTATCCATGCACCTATGAAGGAAAGATAAACATAAGACCTGTTTGTCTCAGTATTGTAATACAAACATAAACACTTGTCGCAACAAGAGAAAAATGCTTTTATTGCATATGCGGATAACGAACTAAGCTATCAGTCTGCACATTCGAACAACCTAGTAAACATCGTTGCTGTCCGCTTATAGAATGATGCAACTTTTAAAAGCTGTCAAATAAAAGACAAAGCCTTAATAGGATTGTACGGATGCACGCGCTGATAGAGACTTTCGAGCTTTGTGTATTATAGACAGACCTTTTTTCTCTCCTTTACGAAAACATGCCTATATACTTTTGACCCCCTTAAACCCCCATTATATAGTAAAACTGGGATTTACAGGGGTATACAATATTTCAACTCGCCGAGGTGATTCTAATGAGTACCCACAATCTATGTTTTGAGCAGAAATATGAATATTATCAGATTTTTTTTTATCTGAAAGACTTCATTTTTTTGTGGTAAAAATTTCAGTATATTTCAATAGATATGTTTCCGTGATGCATAGTGCGGGCAATCAAACCTGAATACTTGGAAGACAATTTTGTGTGTTGGAAGAATTATTTTTGGATCTGCGGAATCGAATCGTTGTTTCTTGGGGTGCAATATAACGGTGTCTAAGATCAGCCATGCCGAGAAGGAATGTGTCACCTGAAAAAAAAAAAGTAGAATAGCATACAGTACAGTCGACTCTTGTTTACCGTTTATCTCCCAAAGTGAAAGTCTGGCTCCTGTTTAACAAGGAAATCTAACAACAAGTATCAAAAGATTGTGGAAAAGAGGAAAAATTGCTCAAACTACATATTCTTTTTTAGTGAATGTGGTTGTTCGATTTTTTTATTTTTCCTCAATCTGCAAATCTGATATGTCGATGTGCAGGTATCTCGAAGTATTTAAGAGAGTCCCTTGGACTTCGTGAGATAACGAGATTCGACTGATTAAATATATTCAGTGTCTGTAAGGTTTACAAAATAAATTCCTGAAACTATAGTAGACTGGATATACATAAAATTGTATCTCGACTTTAGACAAACTGGATAAAGTTTTACTTCCTGTTCACCAAGCCCTGCTGAATATGTGTCGACTCTCAAAGGAATATTCTAGGTCCCGGGTCAAACATAAATTCAGATATTCTCATGGAACAGAACAGAACTAAGGTAAAACAACTGTGACTATGATATGTGCATCAAATCCATTACAAATTTTATCAATGATCTTTAAGAATAATTTGGTCGTTCTGAAAGATTCAATCAATTAAATACTAGATCCAGCGGATATAATCTCCTATTCCCTTATTGTGTTGACAATTCTGTTTTCTACTAAACAGGGACTGGAATATTGTACTGCAAGGGTTGAAAAAGTATGAAAGACATCATCGTTTTAAGACAGTCCTAAAATGTATTTAGTTGAACATTACCGGACACTGACAAGGCAAATTTCTTATTTTATTGACTGCATGGCGCTTCGCTTCGTCCTTTGAGTTTTCTTTTTTTTTTTTTTTTTTTTTTTTTTTTTTTTTTGTCTGTGATAGATATCTCAGTAGCCCAGACTGTAAGATAGTGTCACTACGCCTGCCAATAGCAGCATACAAGTAGGCAGCTATATACCCGAAGCAAATGCTTCTTCCAACGACGATGGTGGTTCATGGGGAAGAAACTGTGATCCCTTGCTTCTCAACCTTGGTCCGCTGATGCATACGTGCGTGTGTGTGTGTGTGTGTGTGTGTGTGTGTGTGTGTGTGTGTGTGTGCTGGACATGGCTATACAAGCTTACAGTAACTAATTATATGATAAATCAGGGCGCACTCTACACTCTTCAATGATGAATATTTTTTGTCATATAATTCTTTTTTCTTCCGGTTAAAATCTTGACTAAATAAAATGGATTTAAGTTGGAAATAAGCCATATGGCTTCATAAGCTATCCATAGATTTAAAAATCTTACAACCGTTAGAATGTAAAATGTGGGTGTGTGTGTTGGCACATTAGCCCATTTGTTTTCTAAATTTATAAAAATAAGTCCACAAGGTTGCCTTTGAAAACAAATAACACACACAAAAACTAAACTCGGAGACTCGATTTTATTTTGTTCCCTCATATATGCAGCAATGTATAGTTTGCGAGGTTGCATAGGCTTTCCCAAACCAAACACCCCCTACCCCCACCCCCTCTTAGGAACAAGCTAAAGCGGTATTCGGTTTTCAAAGTGACCAGAATGGACTAAATAATCCTGAAAGAAATAAAAATATATTCTGCACCATGGCGAAGTACGGAGAGACATTTTGCCGCCACCCCACAAGACACGAGTTGCAGTAAAGTAAAATAAAAATCTAAAAGGCTGCTAGTCCAAAGTTTAATGTGGTATATTGCCTTTATCAACTCATTTTACCATTATTTATTTATCAGTCAAGTAACTGGACTTGTTTAAATTATTTTAATGTTCTAAATCTCACTTTTGTTAAATGCATTTAGATCTTAATTCCTAAATAAATCTTAATTTTAATGAAAGCATTTTCTCCCAAGAAGAAAGTCCATAGTTCCTCTGTCAGTTCCTACTCCATAGTTGACAGTCCATAGCTCACACTTCACAGTTAATATTTCACATGTCATAGCTATAACGTTAATTTAACAATTCAAATTTAAAAGTTCCTACTCCACAGATCACAGTTCCTAGTTCCTATACGCCATGCTTCACATTTCATCTTTCACAATCCATGGTTCCTATGTCACAGTTTTATGTTCCTACTCCATACTTTGTAGTTCATAGTTCCTACTGCAAAAAAATGTGAACTACAGTCAGACTTCAATGGCTCTAACATCTTTCGGACCACGGAAATGCTTCGAGACATGGGTATTTCGAACCACTGAGGGTAAATTATGATGCCATATCAGGAAGCCAAAGGTAAAAATTTAGGGAAGTCTTTTCGATCTTCTATACTATAACAGGATTTTGAGTGTACTCATTATAATTGCCTCAGTAATGCGATTCAACAGTGTACACACAACATACAGTTTCATGATAAAATAAACAATTATCTTAAATATTTGGGCCCAGTTGTTCAAAGCTAACGACGTCTTTAGTTAACGATTCGTTAAAATTGACATCGAGTGATACGCAAATATGCTGAAATTTTTTGCTGAAAATGTGAGTAGCTTTTGCAGTGCAAAAGCTACTCACATTTTTTCAGCAAAAATATCAGAATATTGTATATTGAATCCGCTAAATCAGTTAACGAAATGACCCTTAACGAGCTCGTTAAGCTAACGACGCTTTGAACAACTGGGCCTTGTTTTCTGGAGCTTTCGGACGAATTTTGTAGGGACTCAAAAACGAGTTCAATTCAGCCATGGTAAACAAGCCATCGGTGTTCGAGCTGTTGAGGCTCGGTTCTATCATGTGTGATATAGGATGCATTGGCTATGAGGTAAGTAGGTAAAGATATGGACTATTATGTGTGACGTTTGTTTTATTTTCAACAAGAGTTGTCTATTGTGTAATTCAATAAGCATCAGCGTAACAAAAGCCCAGGTATGTCTGCTTACTCTGAACCTGTCCAAGATCCTCTCTGTTGAATACAATGTATATATAAGAGGAAACTACGACTGTGATCTTACTGAAAGAAACCGTAAATGTCTAGTGTTCATATAGAGCAACGATGTCATTCTCTTATACTACGTATAACATTTTCCAAGTTTCCAAGTTTTATCAACGTCATTCTATAGAAATGTACAAATAAAAACGTTGGTTTGAAAACACTCGTGCAAAAAGGCCTGTCCGAACCTGAATCTTATTGCAACTTATGAAATGTGTTGCAAAACTGATTTTTCGGTACAATTAAACAGAGATTCATTCGCTACAAAAAATGCATGAATATTCTGCGGCAAACTGCATATAGAGATGTTCACACAGTTATGGTTGATAACGTTGCTTCCCTCTGAAATTGTTCGACGGTGGGTCTTCCTCAGACTAATGACGGCTCCCTCCTCAATCTCTTTCCAATGATCGGTGCCTAACTATCAATTCCAGAGCCGTTCTTCTGTTTCAGTTCTTTATTTGTGCGTCTGTGGTTCCATATGTTGCGTTTCATCACGAAAACATACCTATATCATTTTGACCCCCTTTAACCCCACTTTTATATAGTAACACTGGGATTTACAGGGGGTATATATTATTTTTCTTATTTCTGCTCAGAAACATAGATTGTGGGTACTCGTTAGAACCGCCTCGGCAAGGCTGTTCTAACGAGTACTCACAGTATATGTTTTGAGCAGAAATGTGAAACATATTTGAATTTTTATCTTAAAATTTTCAGTTTTTTGGCGGTGAAATTTTCAATATATTTTGAATAGGTGTGTTTTCGTAATGGTTCTGTCCTTATTTGTTCCTCATTTCCCCTTCTTTATGTTCCGTGCGGGCTGTTCTTTGTGCTTGTTGCATTTCCTGGGTATCTTCACTTATAGTTTCTCGTGTTGCAGGCTGGTTATGTAATTACGAAAACAAGCCAATTCAAATATACTGAAAATTTTACCACCAAAAAATGAAAACTTTTATATAAAAAATCTGAAATTTTATTATTTCTGCTCAAAATCTAGATTGAGGGTACTCGTTAGAACCGCCTTGACGAGGTGGTTCTAACAAGTACTCACAATATATGTTTTGAGCAGAAATAAAAAAAAAAATAATGTGTACCCCGTAAACCCAAGTTTACTACATAAAAGTGGGGATTAAGGGGATCAAAGTTATATAGGCATGTTTTCGTGATGGTCTTCAAAGGACACCATGAACCTTCCATTGAAATTAATATCTTCTTTTTTATACAATTTTTACATTAAAGTATCATATTCATGTTATCAAAAGGTGTAAAGAAAACTCCATAATGTATTTGTTAAGTGTAACCGTGTTGGCTCTGTATACTCAGCTTAGTAAATGTGCTACCAATGTGAGGAGCCAGATATGACGGCTTTAAACTCACTAACTGATCAGGATCTTAACATTTGAGCCAGCGCACGACAAAACCTACAATAAGACCTGTGTGTCCAACAAAGACTCAGATCAGACTGTACATTCACCCAGTATTGCAAGGATTTACCCCCTTCCCCACCCCATCCTACGTTTCCCCTTGGGATAGCCTCGAAGCTGCAGAAGGCACATGCTATCATGATAGGCTGATCTGTGTCTTTGCTTGTCGTATATCGTGCGCTGGCTCGTTTTTAAACAAATGACAGAGACTACTATTCGCAACGATGGAAGTTCCCATGTTCAACACTGGAAGAGTCCATTTTAGACAATCATGGTGAAGCAGTAAGCCACTGAATCTCGATCGCATTCTAGTAGATGTACTAAGTTATAGCCTCATGTACACAATTTTCTGTACAGTCAAACAAAAGGGACACGTCGTCTGATCTGGTACAGAAGTTTCTGTTATACAAATAGGATCTTTATGTTACTTGGGCTCCAAAGGAATCCCAGTAGAATTATTAGACTCACTATATTTGCCAAGGAACACGCCGTTTCGACCATCAAGTGGCCAACTGATGGCCGAAACGGTGTGTTCGTTGGCAATATAGTGATTTTATCAATACAAATGGAACACATATGTTCATCTGGGATAATAACCCTAACTAAAGGGGCAAACAAAATATCTGGGATAAAAGTCCTAATGAATCTACGGAGTCACACAAACTGATCTTGGGCAAACGTCCCCAGCAAACTACAGGTTCGTGAATGCATAAGTCAGTCTGAAACATACCATATGATTTACATGGCTCCCGAGAAGACGCTTTTTTATCAACCATTTTTTTTTTCCTAATTTCCAATCAAAAGAATATGTTGTGGGTAATCGTTAAAACAACATCCTATGTTGGGGTAACCACAATGTATATTGTGGGTACTCGTTAGAAGCGCCTCAGTGAGGCGCTTCTAATGAGTACCCACAACATATATTTTTGTGGAGAAATAAGAAAAAAATATTGTATGGCTACCACTTCTTATCTGGAGCTAACGGCTTATGATTTTTATTTTATTTTTTTTTTTTTTTTTTTTTTTTTTTTTTTTGTCATTGAACATTAAAACGACTGGATAAATTTTGCAGACCTTCCGCCATTTTAACAAGAGGCAACTTCTTTGTCATTCCTGTTTACTTTTCTACATACTAACCACTTCTAATAATTGGAGTCAAATCTAAAAACAAAGACTTCGCTCTCGACGGTAGCATATTCTTTCCTTTCAGCGTAACCCAGTTTTCTGACGGAAGGCAAAATAATTGTTGTCGAGTTGCCTCCCATGAAACTGTATCAATTTTTCTCTAAATATCGTTTTTGTCAGCAATACAGGTCGGCAGGCGTGGATGCGCAGATTGACTATCATTCGCCATTCGCATACTATATATTCTACTGTGTCTGATTAAATATTAATCTTACTTGTCATTGCGTTACCACTTGTATCGCCACATATTAATATTAACAAAATGACATCAAATAGCATCCTGAACGCCATGTGTCAGGCAACCCTGTAAAAAGTAAAATCACGCCTTGAAGACGATCACTATCATATTACTGTCATTTTATATTTATGTAATATGACTGCAGCAGACAAGATTTTTTTCTTTGTGTGTGTATTTTTATAGAAGTTGAGATTTGGTTTTTCATATTAATTGTGTACCCAGGCAGTTTATATGAAATCCCGTCTTCTCTGAAAAATAATTATAACAAAAATAGTGTGCTTAGCGTTTCCACCTTTAACATTCTCTGACGACATTTTGAAATATTTATTTTTCCCAGAAAAGAGGCTTTAACATTTCAGGCAAATTGTCCCCTATGGATACAGTTTTTATGAAATTCCAAAGCCTACTTTCTGAGAAAAAATGGGACAAAATATTTCAAATTGTCGTCTGCTGTAAGTGTTACCCAGGATTTCAACAATAATAATAGAATCATGCCATGAAAAAACAAAACAACAAACAAAAAAAAAAAAAAAAAAAAAACACACACACAAAAAAACAGGATATTCGGGCATGTGTAAACAATAAAGTCCTTACTCAGTCTGCACTCACTGTGTCGGATCAGGTCCCTGGTGCCTGGTGCCTATTACTACATGTATAATTTGTTGTTTCCAATGTTTCTAGTACAGTCAGATTCAAACTCATAATTAACTCTAGTTTGGTGTTGTGTCTTATTAAAAACTAATTGCTTTCTATATTTCTTTTTTAATTGTTTTACTATTTAAATATTTTCAAGTAATTGAATATGTCAGTTTTGTGGTTTGAACCATAGTCTTTTTAGGCTATTTTGCACAGGCTTTACAATATCATTGTTTGTAAAAAAAAAAAAATGTTAAAAGGCTGATGCCCTATGCGGACCAAGAATATGTGGAACCTCAAAAGCTAGAACATCTTTAGGACCATCAAAATTTGTTCTAGAAAAGGTATTACGAGCCACAAAGGGTTAATCAAAACGCAAGGAGACAAATGGGAATAATATAGGGGTGTCTTTTTTCGATATTCTATGTAATAATGGTATATTGAGTGTATTCGATCTTAATGAGTACACACAACATACATTGCCACTATGATATTATAGGAAAACTTCCTAAATATATAAAAGTATTTGTTTTCTTGAGCTGTCGGAAGAATTACCCTGGAACGTAAAAACGAGTTTGAATTAGACACCGTGACGGTAAACAAGTCATCGGTGTTCGAGACAAAGATTTTCGGGCAAGTCTTGGAAGTTTTGGCTAGTTAGGTCCGATTTAATTTATTGACTCGCATCTGTATTTCCAAAAACACCCGGAAGAGAATTAATTTATTCAGAAATATAAACTACACCATTATAGAATCAGTGCTCGTCTGTCGTTACTGACAATGGCCAAATCCTAATCAAATGTGTGAAGTGTTAATATTTATGTGTTCTAAGATGGCTGATGGGACCAATCTTAGCTCTAAACTGCCTGTTGCAGATAGAACAAGATAGGTCTGAGGAACAAAGCTCTGTTGGTGATGCCTTAGCACTGGCTTTCCTCTGCGCACGTTTTCGCTCGGCTTCGCTGATTCGTTTTGTTTCGTATTCACCAGCATCCCTTCTTGTGGGGCCTCGTCACTTTGTTCGATCCTGCACAATCTGTTCCCATGACTCTGCTGGTGTGTTGAAGTCTTTGAGAGAGGCTTTGAGGGTGTACTTTTATCGCTTCTTCTGACCACCATGGGAGCCTTTTCCGAGGATTGTAGCAAGGGCCTACTGTACATGCGTAAGACAGGGAAAGCGCTTTTTAGTGTATCTTCAGTTAGTTGTCCTCCATTCTGCTCTATTCTCTCCTTCCTATCCTCACCTAGTTCTTCCAGAAGTAAGACATATCAACCCCTTAGTGTCTCCTTTACCTTGAGATGTATCATTACTTTCTTCCGCTTTGGTATGAGTCATGAAATCTATACTAACTACTATTTAAGGACATATGCGAGAAATACTATACCTGTACTACAAACTGCTTAAGACTTTGCACATATTTAGTTACATATATTGGCTCACTTAAAAAAATACAATCGACTTTCGTTATCTCGAAATCCAAGGGACTCTATGAAATGCTTCGAGATATCCGTACTATAACATATCAGATTTGCGGAACTGAGGAAAACAATTGTTCGAACAACCACCTTTAACAGAATGAATATGTAGTTTGACTCCTAAGTTAGAGATATATAGAAACTATTGTGGAAAAGAGGAGAAATTTCTCCTCAGGAGCAATTTCTCCTCTTTTCCACAATATTTGTTGCCTGTTGCTAGATCTCTGTGTTAAAACAGGGATCTGATTTTCATTTCGAGATAAGTGGTTAAAAATAAAAATGATACATCATCTTACTAAGTCGTTTAAAAGAAAAACGTGGGTCATCGTGTTTATGCCATTTTTATTGGGAAAAGTTTACCCCTACCCAAATATAAATTTAGGAACTAAAATATACCAAATATAAAAAAAAAATCCTTTGTTGGTATGGCGGATGCTACTTGTATACCAGCACAGGGGATATTGTACGTTGAAATTTATAATTTCAGAAAAGCTGAACTAATTCAGCTTTATTAGATATTGAATTAAGGCAACAAATTAAAACAATACAAAAAATGTACTTTTTATTATTTACTTCAGGTTTGAAACCGAATTCGAGAAACTTAATGCTTACAAAGAGGAAACATTTTTTTTTTTTTTTTTTTTTTTTACAGATATGTACTCGTACCAAATAACAGCAACTTTTTTGCTCTGGTTCAACCTCCATTTTGAGGGATTACACAAAAATGGCGTATTACCCGCAAATGTCTTAAAAGTAAATTAAACAAAGGATGCGACTCCGTCAATAAAACAAAAACTAACATGTAATATATATGAACACTTCGGGATTTTGCCATTACGAAGACAGATTGACCCCCACCTTTGTCCCTAATTTAGGAATATACCTCTATCGTACTCTCTTAGCTATGACATCACGAAAACATACCTATACAATGCTGACCCCCTTAAACCCCAATTTTATATAGTAAAACTGGGGTTTACAGGGGTATACATTAATTTCCTTATTTTTGCTCCAAACATAGATTGTAGGTACTCGTTAGAGGCGGTTCTAACGAGTACCCACAATCTATGTTTTGAGCAAAAATATGAAAAATATCAGATTTTTTTTATCTGAAAATTTTCATTTTTTCGGTGGTAAAGTTCTCAATGTATTTGAATAGGCGTGATCTCGTAATGAGTTAGGGTTAATGTGAATACCAAATTAATAAATAAATTTATTTGAAGGCAAAAGAGACGTAGACGTCAAAAAACAACATATAAGATTGAAGATATGTATCAATGTTACAACATTTTGAAATGAGGAAGGTATATTTGATGCAAACAGTGTAGATCCTGATCAGACGCCGTGTTCTGCGAGGTCTGATCTAGGTCCAACTGCTTGGCAATTAAACCTGCCTTGGATAATAAAACAAGTCTATTTCGAGAAATACAGAGCCTTTAACTCTTTAACTGCCATAGGCGATAACCTGCAGGCTTTTGCAAACAGCATAGATCCAGATGAGACGGCTCAAGCATAATGAGCCGTCTCATCTTGATCTACCTTGTTTGACGGCCAGTCTTTTCAACTTTACATATAAACTTCTTTCCAAGCAACAATTTGTTTTAAAAAAATCACAGACGACAAATGTCGTCTAAAATTTGGCAGCGAAAGAGTTAATGACTATCCATCGACTTTTGTCAGTGGTACGGCCTATCAGTACGCCTACCTTCGATAATCTGCCTTGGCAGATTTCGCATAGCTTGTAGGTAGATATTCAATCTCTGACAACTACATCAAGGAGTCTACTCTTTGGCTCAGTAGTTAGAACATTGGATTCCTGTTCGAATTCCACAATAGGCGGGAATTTCTTTCAGTTATGCTTCATTTCTTTGTTACGGCTTTCATGTCGTAAGATAGTGGCAAGTCCGAAATCGGACTTTACTTCGCTAAAAATGGCTTTGTGTCATCATATATGATGACTTCCTTGAAGAGGAGGAGTGTTAAGGCGTATCACTCCTACCTTCTGCCTTGAGTTTGTAGGCACATATTCAATCTCTGACCACTGCGTCGGGAGTCGACTATTTGACTCAGTGGTTAAAGCATTGGATTCTTATCCGGACAGACCGGGTTCGAATCTCACATGGGGCGGGAAACTCATTCAGCTATTCTTCATTCTTTGTTACAACTTTCATGCCTTAAGACCAGCAATTTGACAAAAACATCAACAACGACTATAAAGACATCAGCAAAGCATTACGAAAACATGCCTATTCAAATACAATGAAAATTTTATCACCAAAAAAATGAAAAGGTTTCAGATAAAGAAGTCTGATATTTTTCATATTTCTGCTCAAAACATAGATTACGGGTACTCGTTAGAACCGCCTCAACGAGGCGGTTCTAGTTGAGGCGGTACTAACGAGTACCCACAATCTGTATGTTTGAGTAGAAATAAAAAAACAAACTGTATACCCTGTAAACCCCAGTTTTATATATATAAAAGATGGGTTTTAGGGGGATCAAAATTATATAGGCATGTTTTCGTGATGGACAACAATAAAACTAAAACAAAAATTGCAGTTTCACAATTAAAGGGGATACCCAGGAAACGCCACAATTGATGAACCATAGCCTTCCCGAAGCACCAAGAGAAAGAGTGATGGGGAACAAACAATGACAAAACAAACGTCACATATTAAAAAAAAAAAAAAATACGCATGAACCTAGAAGAGCCGCGGAAAAGGAACCACACTAGAAAAATCATATAGTAGAATTACTATATTTACTGGCGATTACTTTTAGCGCTGTAATTACTAGGATAGTATTTACAATTGTATAACCTTTTCGTTGTCATTTACTTGGAAATAGAGAATAAATGATAATATTGAGCCAGCGCACGACAAAACCTACAATAAGACTTGAGCGACAAGCGAAGACTCAGATCAGACTGGGCATCCGCGCAGTTTGATAAGAGTTTTTGCTTATCACATGTACCTTCTACAGTCTCTAGACTTCTCAAAATGGGATAACGAGAACCCTACCATACTGGGTGGATGTTCAGGCTATTTGCTTGTTACACAGGTCTTACAGTAGGTTTTGCCGTGCGCTATCTCATATAATAATATTAATGGGCGGAAGTGTGAAAATGAGGGTACTTGTGATAAAATATGCATGTAGGTATGGGCAACAGCGTAATATAATCTGACGTGCACCAATCGAAGGCTCAAATAAGCCTGCGCATCCGCGCAGTCTGATCAGTCTTCGTTAGCCAGATTAAGAAAATTTGCATTACTGGTTATCCAAAATGTGCCTGTTGAAGATTCTGATCAGACTGCGCGAATGCGCAGGCTGATCTGAATCTTCGACGTGCGCTCATGTGCAAAGGTTCGTTGTTTGACGTTGTTGCGGCTTATCTAACCATCCCTGTTTTATGGGGATTTATAACGGCGTCACAGCTAAAAGAGCAAACAGCCATATGGTATACAAATGCATCGTTGAAATAGAAATAATTAGAAGTTCATGACAGCTGACCACTTATCGCGAAAACGAAACAATCTATCAGATGCTACCATCTAACAGGGCAGATCTATATACATGTATGCACGCGATCGCAATCTAGTTACACCAATGGCGCTTAATTATTATAATACTCTACAAAAGACATTGACTGTACGAACGCTGTCGTGCAAAAAAACTTTAGCCCATTTAAAAAAGTGAATAACCACAAGTAAATTAGGTAAACCTGCTGGCTTTAAGACAATAAATAAATAAATAAATAATGTTATGTTCTACGACCCAGCCGGAACGCAACGTTGAAACAAAGCCGCTTCAATGAAGATTCAACATCAGAGGGTTAAATCAACGTCGATTAGACGTTGTTTCAATGTTGTGTGCCCGCTGGGATTGCACATGTTACCAAATATAGCTTATATATGTTCATTCTGTGATAAATGAGACTTTACAACATTCTGCAGAGTATTGAAAAAAAAAAATATATGTTTATTTAAGTTTTACAAAATGTAATTCAAATACATTTTGCATATGACCAATGCATAGTTGTATAGACTATCTTCTAAATTTAGGAACACTTTGTTCAAAAGTGATTGTTGCTATGGCAACCATACTACTGATATAACCATATTCGAAAACAAGTGTTGTCGTAGAAAAAACAAAAGCTACATAATAACAACTCATTTAAATTGTAGAACAAATAGCCACACTCATTAAGGTTATATTTTTTTTTTACAGTCGCGTCGTTTCCTTCTTCTTGAAACTAAGTTGGGACTGTATGTGACAGCATAAAATTTGCTGACGTTTTTAAATGAGGTTCTCAGACGTGACACCCTGTAAAAATCACGTATTTCAGTAATGTTTTATGACAGGTCACTGAGCCTTCTGAAATGAGTCTCTTTGTAGTTATCAGAATACAGCCCACGACAAACCAAAGATAAAAAACGTGTGCAACCAGTGAAAACTCTGATCAGCCTGCGCATCCGCGCAGTCTGATCAGAGTCTTCGCTGATCGCATGTGTCTTCTACAGCCTCGGGTCTATCAACAGAGGGATAAACGAAAACCCTTGCCATATTGGGTGGATATACATGCTGATCTGTGTCTTTGCTGAGCACGCAGGCCTCATTGTAGGTTTTGTCGTGCGCTGGCTCAATTATGAATTATCGCAAATTGCCATAAGGCTGGTTTTGTCAGACGGTTGCACATATAAATTTAAGGCTCTTGGACTTTCGACATGCAGTCAGATAGGAGTTTTTCTATACATCCTATATAACCAAAAGTAAACTAGACATGGAACTGAAAGTTTTACTAGTTGTATTTTTGGTTTCTATTTCAGAAATTGCTGTAAAAGGTAAGCGTTTACACTTTAACTATTTTAACCCATTCGGACGGTCTACCTCCAATAGCAGGTTGTCCGGATAGCTTTTATTATATGTTTTATAGAAAGCCTGTATTTAATGAAAAACACTACATGTCATATGGTGTCAAGAATGGCGACAAGTAGAGGGAATCATTGTTCCTTAGTCAGGGCATGCGGCAGCTTATGTGGAACGTTTTGATCATGTGGTTTTCCAGACTCACAGCGTACGTTGGGCCCATTTGTCTTAAGTAATGGGGAAAAATACTCAATTTGGCGTATATATCTTTCGGTGTAAGAATGCATTGCGTCTATCGGCACAAAAGATAAGCGTTTATATTTGGACGTTGTGTTTATGTTGATGTTGATAAGGAATTTCCTTATTGCATGCCGTGTTTATCACCCAATGTATGCACTTTTCATATATCCAAGCACGCTCAGTTATCAAGCCGCAGCAAAAATTGATTTGTTTGAAGGCACCATACTCCTCAAAAACAGATATTTTATTATCGAAGAAAGGTTTAATAAAATGATATATAGTATTAACACAATCATAAAATATGCCACTCGACAGCCTGTAAAATTCAATTAGTCTCTCGTTCTTGAAATGATATGAATTTTTTATCGTATCTCTGAATTAACTTTGCTAACATTAATTCAGAGATACGATTTAAAATAAAATCGTTTCAGTTTTGATCCAATTCAAACATGAGAGACTCGCTGAAATTTTACAGGCTGTCAGATGCCATATTTTATGATCGTATTTTTTTTTTTACTACATATCAATTTACTAAACCTTTTTTGGATACAAAATGTCTATTTTTGAAGAACATGGAGCCTTTAATTTATAATACAATTTGTCTAGCTCTAAAGGAAGTCGCCTTGGAAAGCATTAATGGACCCAACCAGAGCAAACAAACAAGCAAATAATCTGAAACATAATTATTTTAGAATAGTAAAGTACAACCAGAAATGGTTGAGAATTGCATCATACCAATGCAATGTTTGGCATGTTTTTATACGGTTTTGACCCGTACTTTATAAGAGGGCTAAAACTGAGAGTAACAAGAATTAAGAGGATAAAACCAAGGGGTTTTGGAGGGCAAATAGTTTACGGTGTTAACCGGGCCAATATTGTAGGTATTAACCTGTCGATGAGACCTTAAAGACACATTTTTTTCCTTCTTTCGCTAGACCTCCCTCTCATGATCAGCCCTAATACACAGTCATGATAACAGAGCGCACATCAAAGGCTTATCTTATTAAAGTGCTAATGTAGTCATTATAAGGATGTCAAGTCTCCTTGATGGGGCCCTATAAGGGGTAATTCATATAATTGAGACGTATTCAATATGTTACTTTAGAACCAAATAAATTCATTTGAAATTTTGCATTTAATTTGTTGATTTGTGTTGTATCACTTTATTTACTTTTTGATAGTTTTTCTTAAATATAAAAGTGTGTGTTTTTCTTGCATTGTGAAAAAGAAATACAAATAAACTGAAACAGAAATATAAAATTGAAAGTTTGTTTTTGTTATTTATTTATTTATTTAATTATCTATTTTCTAAAGTGAATAAGAACACTTCACAAACTGAATACTTATCATACTTATGATGGAGCACTATATAATAAATCTGGTAGGAAATTTAAAAAATAATTGTATCTAAAAATGTGAATATTAATTATTTATTTTCTGCAACCACACAAGCTGAATTTTCTGAAACACAGTTATTTCTACAAACTAGTCTGTATGTTTAGTGAAGATTCAAATCAGCCTGCACACCCGCACAGTCTGACCAGTTTTTACACATACTCTATAAGATATACTGCTTCTTCATCCAGATAGCACAGTCTGATCAGGCTGCAGAGGTGTGTAGGCTGATCCGAGTCTACACTGAGCGAACATGTTATTTTGCAGAAATTAATGTGATTTGTTTCTTTAGTACCTGTCAAAAACTGTGAAATTCTTTTTTCAGTTGTATATTGTATTTTTATGACACAATGTGTTTTCCAGTACTTTCAATAATCAATAATCAATCATTCTTTACTGAAAGCATAAGGACATTAATATTATACATTGAACTGTTGGGAAAGAAAGAAGAAAGAAGAATACAGAAATATTTTTCTTATTTTTCTCGGACAATAGGATTTGACATTTCATGCAAATTGTATCCCTTGGAGACCATTCGCATGAAATGTCAAATCCTATTTTATGGTAAAAATAAGAAAAAATCTTGTTAATTTGTCATCTGCTGAATCAGCCCATAGCGTGATGAGTAGTAATTCTCAAATGTCTGTGAAAAAAAAATAAAGTGCTGCAAAATTATGCTTTTCCTGAACAGTGGATTTATTTATTTCACCCTTTTCAGTGAATATCTTTTGACGAAACTACTAAAACAGTGTACTGGAAATTTGCGCAAATAAGCAACTGATAAAGAGGGCATTTGACGATATAGAGGCATAAGTATCTGTATTTTTCAATAAAACATATTATTGGTATTCATTAGCGCTGCCATGGAGAGGCGAGTCTGATGAATAACAACCAGCTATATTTTACTGAATAAAAAAAACAACAACAAATTATCACCACATAACCCACCTTACCTGTTTCTCTGTCTTATCCATAAACTTTGCTGATATCAAATCTAATTTCCCCATATCAGGCCCCTACCTATAAGGGTGGCCAAAGTCACCAAGGATTTCTTATCTTTGTCTGCATATGATCATTAGGGTGTTACGCAATCCAAAATGTATCTTTAAACCCAATGATACTCCTTCTGTTTGGTGCTTAGAGTACATCAAGTCGTCTGCAGATGTTGGAGCTACATCTGCAGATAGCAGTTCTGATTATTCATTCAACAAATATGTATTAAATCAGTAATTAACTGCATGTTGAATCAAGCAACAAGAAGCGGTTTTATTGACTTTCAACACTTTAGAAGTTAAAAACAAAAAGTTGATTAATAAAAAGGTCGTGAAATGAATGTTTTCACATTTACCCTGTTATAGGTCCTCGGCCAGTCGTATTGGTCTTCTGATAACTGTATCGCCTGCTATTACAGCAATTCTCAGGCCAGTACTACTAACAGGGTCAATATGAAAACACCCATTTGATAACATCATAGTACTTATAAGTATGTGCATCGCAACGTCAGAAAACACGGACATGTACGGCCAGCGATGATTCAAATCTGCATGCAAATTCGAAAAAAATAAAACAAAAAAAAAAAAAAACGAGCTACAGTGAACAACAAAGGCGCTGATCGCGGATGCGCAGGCTGATCTGCGCCTTTGTTGTTCGCACATATATTAAGGCGGGTTTTCTCAGCGACTCTCGCCATAGATCAAGCACAAGTTGCACTACTTTTGTATGGACAGCTCTTCAATGGCGTACTAATATAATATACACACATTGAAACATTGTGTCTACTTTTGTGCGCGGATGAATACGAAATTGAATAGTAGTCAAAGTCACTTTCTCTAAAACCGTGCGTGGCAACGAAGAATGACAGATAGAATACGATGGGCCCACCTCAAACACACATAACCAGGTGCCAAACTTTCTGAAGCAGTCTGAGGAGGGTCCGAACTGTCTGATCAGAATCTTCACCGAGCGGATTTCAGATAGCCTAGCGTGCAAAGACGTTTATGCGGACAACAAAAACTCTGATCAGACTGTGCGGAAGGTACATTTTCTCGCGTTGCGATTTATGTTATTATTAGTAGTAGTAGTTAGGGCTGGCACAATTAATCGGATAATTTATTAATTGATCGATAAATACCACAAAAAAAAAAAAAAAAAAAGAATGATTATCATAACAGATTTGCTAATAATCGATCATTTGATTTTTGTGTCTGCTCTTTTACCGTATTTACCCTTAGTATTCAGACACCTCAACTCCTTACCATACTTTATCCAAAATTTGAACAGGTACAATTTACTATCCACTTAAGTGTCTTATAGCTGGATGAGTGACAAACAGTGTAGACCCTGATGAGACGCCGCGTTTGTCTCATCTGGGTCTACACTGTTTGCTCATGCCTGTCTGACCAAATGCATTTAGTAAAGTATAAGATATGGTAAGAGTCATGCTCAATCAGATAGGGAAAAATATTACCAAATCTTCAGTGATTACTAATCGATTATCAATCACAATGGCAGCACTGATAATCGATTATTTTTCAGCTCCGATTAGCCAGCCTTAGTAGTAGTAGCAGTAATAGTTTCTCGTATTTAGTTTACTTTCCCTCTTTTTTAGCTCACCTGAGCTCTGCTCAGGATGAGCTATTGTGATCACTTTTCGTCCGTCGTCCGTCCGTCCGTCCCTCCGTCCGTCCGTCCGTGCGTCCGTCCGTTAACATTTTCAAACGACTTCTCCTCTGAAACCGCTGAGCCAATTTTGCTCAAATTTCATATGGAGTCTCCTTAAGGTGGGGGAACGAAAAATTGCTAAAATAGTCGCGGTCCGTTGACTAAGATGGCCGCCACGCCCATATATGGTAAAAACCTTTAAAAATCTTCTCCTCCAGAACCGAGAATGCCTTGGGGCTGAACCTTTGCAGGAATCATCGGGGACGGGAGATCTACCAAAATTGCTAAAAGAATTGTCGTACGTTGACGTTTGACCTTTTTACGGCAAGGTCAAGTTTGCTTCCCTATGCATTTGTATGAGAAAAACCTTCAACAATCTTCTCCAAAACCGAGCATGCCTTATGATTGAATCTTTGCATAAATCTTTGGGAACAGGAGAGCTACCAAAATTGCTTAAATAATGGTCGTACATTGACATTTGACCTTTTTACGGTAAGGTCAATTTTGCTTCCTTATGCATTTGTATGGGAAAAATGTTCAGGATTTCAAACAACTTCTCCTCTGGAGCCTCTGGGGCAATTTTACTCAAATTTCATATGGAGCCTCCTTAGGGTGGGGGAACGAAAAATTGCTAAAATGGTCACGGTCTGTTGACCAAGGTGGCCGCCACGCCCATATATGGTAAAAACCTTTAAAAATCTTCTCCTTCAGAACCGAGAATGCCTTGGGGCTGAACCTTTGCAGGAATCATCGGGGACGGGAGATCTATCAACATTGCTAAAAGAATTGTCGTACGTTGACGTTTGACCTTTTTACGGCAAGGTCAAGTTTGCTTCCCTGTGCATTTGTATGGGAAAAACTTTTAAAAATCTTCTTCTCCAAAACCGAGCATGCCTTATGGCTGAATCTTTGCATATATCTTCGGGAACAGGAGGGCTACCAAAATTGCTAAAATAATGGTAGTTCATTGACAGTTGACCTTTTTACGTTAAGGTCAATTTTGCTTCCTTATGCATTTGTATGGGAAAAATGTTCAGAATTTCAAACAACTTCTCCTCTGGAGCCTGTGAGCCAATTTTGCTCAAATTTCATATGGAGCCTCCTTAGATAGGGGGAACAAAAGATTGCTAAAATGGTCACGGTTTGTTGACCAAGATGGGTGCTATGCCCATATATGGTAAAAACCTTTATAAATCTTCTTCTCTAGAACTGAGGATGCTTTGGGGCTGAATGTTTGCGTAAATCATCGGGGGCAGAGGGTCTATCAAAGTTGCTAAAATAATGGTCATACATTGACATTTGACCTTTTTACGGCAAGGTCAAGTTGCTTGCTTATGCATTTGTATGGGAAAAAAAACATTTAAAAATCTTGTTCTCCAAAACCGAGGATGGCTTGTGGCTGAATCTTTGCATATATCATCTGGAACGGGCGGTCTACCAAAGTTGCTAAAATAATTATCATACATTGACATTTAACCTTTTTACGGCGAGGTCAAGTTTGCTTCTGTATGCATTTGTATGGGCCCCATACATTTGTATGGACAAAATGTTGATAATTTCAAATGGCTTTTCCTCTGAAGCCTCCGGGCCAGTGTTGCAACACGTGCGGAGCCTCCGTGGGCAGGAGAATGAAAGATTGCTAAAATGGTAATGGTCCATTGATCAAAATGGCTGCCATGCCCATATACGGTAAAAACCTTTAAAAATCTTCTTCTCCATAACCCAATAAGCCCTGGGTCCTGGGTCCTAATCTTTGCACAAATTACGGGGGACAGGAGATCTACCAAAATTGCTCAAATGATGGTTCTATGTTGACATTTGACTTTTTTGCCTCCAAGGTCAAATTTGCTTCCCTATTTGTGTGGGCCATATACATTTATATTGAAAGTATCGACTTGTAGATCAACAGTAGTTAAAATTGTTCTGATTGGAAATCTAAGATGGCCATCATCTGGTTTATATTTATAATATTTCCCTGCCACTGTGCTGTTTACATGTATAAAATCACGATTCTTCAGAAACCACTTAGCCAATTTCCACCAAATTTCACATTGATCCTTCTGTTGAAATGTGATTGATAGTTTATTCAAATGATCATGCTCCATTGACTGTCAGGCCCATATATTCTTCTTCAAAACTAAGAACTGTTCAAATGATGATATTTTCATTAGTTGCGATGATAGGATTGGAAAAATGTTGCATAATATCTGCATGTCTGCAGTGGCTATGTCACTCAGGTGAGCGAATCGTGGCCCGTGGGCCTCTTGTTTAATTTTAGCCAAACTAAAGATTCATGATTTTAGCAAATCCTGTGCAGGTAAAATATATGTATAACGCTTTTTCTACTTTGTTTAAACAATATTTTATTCATTTAAGTTCACATATATACATCGCATAATGTTATATGGTACAGGATTTGATAAAAAGCTAAAAGCTTATATAAATCATCTCCTTCTACTTGAAATACAGACCCCAATTCTACATATTGTAAGAGTCGGATTATAATTTTTAAGCATGTCAGGATGTGCTTTAAGCTATTCCTAATGAAAACGTCTAAACTATTTGCAAACAGTGGAAACCGTAATAAGACGCTGCATTCTGCGGCGTCTGACCTGGGTCTGCACTGTTTGCAAATTACCCTTTTTGTGGTCTCCAGACTAAAATAGGTTAATGCGCGATGACATTAGTGTCAAGAAAATAACTTTAAATATACGCATTGGGATATTATGCTTTCACGCTGCATGTTTGGAATTTGTTTGTCCGTACGTCTGTCCCCTCGTCCGTCTTCGCACGTATGTTCGCATGTACGCATCGACAGAATCATTTCTTTTCTGCAGGAGAATAAAGGTGACCGCGGAAGCCATTTACCCGATGTATTCGCATACCTCAACTCCTCACCATACTTGTTCCAAAAATTAAACAAGTACAATTTACTAACCGTTGTTGTGTCTAAAACTTGCTTTATGAATGGCAAACAGTGTTGACTCTGATTAGATGCCTCGTTCTACGGTGACTCATCTGGATCTACACTGTTTGCTCAGGCCTGTCTGTCCGAATACTTACGGTACGGTATATACAGAACAAAAACAGTCTCAGCATGAAGTGGAATACAGTGGGCTGGATTATTCTAAGTGTTATAACATCATTTGTTTTACAGGCAGTCGCATGTGTGACAATGGAAACTTGAATTCTCACGTGAGGATAGAAACAGATAAAGATTCGGTCAAAACAGGAGAGAGCTTCGAAATTCGATGTATTGGACGTAACTCACTAATCAGCTGCTACATCTTAAACAGGTATATAAAATAATTTCGTCGATGCTTGCAAGGGTCATTCCTTTAAGAGTTTGTTTAACTTCACTACAGCTTATGTTAGTGCCGTATGGCGACCGTATAAAGTTTCCCCCATTTTCACGATAACCCCATAACTGACCGTCGCACGAATCACGCCGGTCTCTAAATATAGCTTTGGATTTTTACATATGGTAGACTATTTGATTGGCTCACTAAAGACGTTTTATATTTGCCGGGACGTCGTTTTGTGACGATTCCGGCAAATATAAAAAAAGTGTTTAAACAAACTGTGTTAAAAGCAGATAAATGTCTATTTTATTTTCATTTCATTCAAGAAATTTCACAAAGCTTAATAAAGCAAACATTAAAGAATCACATTGTTGTTCTTTTTGCATTGAAAATTTATTAAAATTTAGAATACCCTTATCCCATATCTCTGTGTAAACATGAATAAAAGTTGTGTCAGTACTTAGACGTTTACGTCTACATATTTTGTCTTGTTTATATTTTCTGGTCCTTTGTGGTCATTGGGTCCCATCCGGGAATTTTGAAACCTTATATGAGCGTTCCTAGTGAGGCCTAAATTGCCAAAACCAGTTAATATGACTCAAAGAGCATGAAAATTAAGCAATTTCCAGTTTGTGAGTGAGGTGGCATAGGTCTAGATAAGCGTGGGTATCAGGTATGTAGTTTTCTTATTTCTCGACAAAATCATACTTTCCAGGTACTCATTAGAAGCGCCTCCGTGAGGCGCTTCTGATGAGTATCCACAACATATGTTTTTGTCCAGAAATAAATAAAATACAGATACTTTTTGGTTGAAAAAGGCGCCTTATCAAGAACTATGAGGTAGACTCTATTCACCTCCAATCATACAACAACAAACGGCTACTCTGCGATTCTGCCACACCCGTGTCGTCTGGTTGGTAACTGAAACGTGCACAATTATTCTAAAAAGAATGGGCTTTGAGATCAGTGAACACACTCTGAATACGGAAGACAGCTAAAGTGACAGAGTGATAGTTCATTAGTGATACAAGACACATTAAGCAGTTCAGATAAGGAGAAAACAGTCGCATTTAGCAGTCGAAAACGATCTCTTTTAAGCCAATCAGCTGACGAAACGGTGAACAAGAAAGTGAAAAGTTCGTCCGCTGGAAAAAGGAGTTCCACTGTTAACACTATATAAAAAGGGGAAAGAAAAACAACTTGTGCTAGAAGAAGTCTAGCCGGACGGGCGATTAGTGTTGATTAGTGTTGATAATAAAATAAAGGACAAACAAGTAACAAAATCATCCATTCTCAAACGGACCAAGCGTAGTAAGGAGACAATTTCGAGAGGCATTTTAAAACAGCTGGGTAGTAGAACAAAAAATCAAAAGAGTATGAAAACTATAGGAAGGAGTGCAGCCGGGGATTTGCCATCTACAAGTAGTTTAGAAACTACTGCTATACTGAGTGCAATGGCTGACCTAAAGGCAGGGATAGACTCTAAAATGGACCAAATAGATAAAAGTAATAAAGAATCAATCAGAATGGTTCGAGAAGAAATTGGTTCGATAAGAAAGGAATTCAATTTAAGAATTGAAGGTTTAGCTCGGAAAATGGAAGACAGAGTGAGAAAAATGTTTGAAAAAGATATCCAGGTGGCAGTAGAAAAGGTGGCAGCGAAGAACAAAGCGAAATTAGAAAACCGATAAGAACCAATGAAGAGAATATAAAGCGCATCGAACAAACTGTAATTTCAACAACGAAGGAGGAAATTGGTGATGAAATTGATGCACTCATAGAGCGTGTTAAAAACGACGAAAAAACTATTAACGATAGCAAAAAATAGCTGATACTGCGGAATTGAGGAAAAGGAGAATTGTGGTGAGAAATTTGAGGGAAAGGGAGGCCGAAAACATTGTTGATCGCGTCAACAACGTGATAGGCTATCTGAAAGTAAGAGCGGAAGTTGTTGAAGCGGTGAGAAAGGAAAGTAAATCTAGCTCAAAACCTGGAATCGTGATAGCTACGCTAAGAACGAAGGAAGAGAAGAAGCAAATAATGAGAGCTAAGAATGGCCTCAAAAATAGCAGCAGATATAAAAACGTCTACATTGAGCACGATATACCCTCGTACCATAGGAAAATTAGAAATAATTTACATAGAATAGTTACAACTCTTGGACAGGAAAAACTGGAAATCAGGGGTTCTCGAGTATACAAGTCTGAACAATCTAGAAGCTATGGTGAGGGTTCTCATCATGGTTACCGCCTAGAAGAGCCACGTAATCATTATTCACAGGAGTCTTCGCATGAAAATAGCCACTTAAATTGGGTATAAAAATAATGAGTGTAGATATAACTATTACAGCCATGAACCCAATCGCCGGCTTGGCAATAGCAGCCAAACCAGATCATCAAGGTACAATAGTCATTAGTATAACTGTGGGTTTTGGAACGTTCGAGGTTGGAGTAGTAATAATGAATCTGAAAATCACTTTTTAAGAGCCGAGTGTTTAAAAAAGTTCGATTTGGATGTCACTGGGATAGCGGAAACGCATCTGAAAGGAAATGACGTATTGTATCTACCCGGCTATGTATGGTTTGGACAGAATAGACAATATGTACATGTAAGAGCAAAGAAAGGATCCGGTGGTGTTGGTTGTTTTGTCAGAAACAGTATTACACAAACGTATAATGTAAGCATCATTGACGAAGATTTTGAAGGGATTTTACGACTTAAATTTTGCCCATGTACAAATGAAAAGCCTTTCTATTGTTGCATCTGTTATTTACCGCCCTCTGACTCTACAAGAAACATTGACCTAGGTGAAGTCTACGATACTCTCCTCTTTCAGATCCATAAATACTGTAAAGATGATTTGTTCTATATATGTGGCGATTTTAATAGTAGGTGTGGCGATCTAGAGGATTTCATTGCTGGGGTGGACTCAATACCAGACCAAAATGTCATTGATTATACTATCAACAAGGAAGGTGAACGGTTCTGTGAATTTCTCATTGACTCCAATTGTTGTATGATGAACGGTCGGAACTGCCAGAATAACGATTTTACCTTTATAAGTACATCGGGTTCGTCCGTCATTGATTACTGTGTCGTGCCTTATGAATATATTTCTAATATTCAAGATTTTAGTGTACAACCCACTTCAAAGTTGATAAGTGGTAGCAATATCCACTATACGCTTGACTCGCCTGGTACATATCCTGACCATTCACTACTAGTTTGGACAATTGTGGTAGAAAATAACGTAATGCGTAACCGCAGTAGTACGAGTAAGACGAAGTCTTCGATAGAAATATACCCATGGACTTTTTAGATAGTCAGTCAGAGGCTTTAAACACATATATTACGCAAATAGAGCAGGACGTAAGCTCACAAGAAGAATTAGACATTATTTATTCACATATAATGCGATCAATTAAAGAGGAAATGTTTCAGTCTTTATCCCATAGAACAGTTAAAGTAAAGTCAGGCAGTTCTAACCGGAAGCGAAAGACCAAGAAACCCTGGTGGACAACACATTTGGCTGATTTATGGAATAACCAGTGTGATGCTGAGAAATCCATGCTTAAAAGCAAATCCCGTACTGAGCGTAAAGTTTTGCGAAAGCGTTTCATTGAAAAGCGAAAAATATTCAATCGTGAGGTGCAGCGTTCTAAACGCGCGTATATACTCCAGAGGCAAACGGAAATCGATAACTTAGAGGCTACGAATCCGAATTTGTTTTGGAAGGAAATTGGTAAAATAGGAATTGGTCAGGAAAGAAGGAAATTTATTCCCATGGAAGTGACCCGGGATGATGGTAGTATATCTTCCGATACGGGCGAGGTACTCAATAAATGGAAAACTAGTTTCGAATCACTGTTAAACCTTGTAAATGGGTAGAAAATATCTGTGAAAATAACCCTGCAAATGACTCACAAGCCGATGCTTCCCTGTGTTCCACTGAGCCTATACACCTTTCTGAAGTTGCACAAGCATTAAGACGTTTAAAATTAAATAAATCTATAGGAATCGATGGCATACCCGCTTACGTTTTAAAAAGCTCATCCTTATTACACATAGTATGTTCACTATTCAACAGGTGTTTTATTCTCGGTAAAGTGCCGAAAATCTGGAATAGCGGAATTATAGTCCCGGTACCGAAATCTACGACTAGTGATGCACGTGAACCGATGTCCTTTCGTGGAATCAATGGAACGCCGGCTATATACAAGCTCTACTGTAACATTCTAAATGAACGGCTACAAAAATGGGAGCAGGAGCAAGAAATGAAAAATGATGCCCAAAATGGATTTCGAAAAGGTCGCAATACCATTGACCACGTGCTGTCCTTAACGAACATCATAGAGACTCGAAAATGTAAGCGTAAATCAACTTTCGTAGCTTTTATTGACTTTCGGAAGGCATATGACGCTATAAATAGGAATCTTCTGTTTAAAAAATTAGGTTCCCTTGGAATATGTGGACGCATGTATAAGGCTTTGGCATAATTATACGAGGACGTGAGTTGTTGTGTTAAACTAAACGGTTTTAAAACAGACTGGTTTACAGTCACGTGCGGTTTAAAACAGGGGTGTAATCTTTCTACAAATGATGTTGTAGAGAAAATTAAAGCTACCAGTAAAGGCATCGACATTGGAGAGGAGAAAGTATCTGTGCTTCTTTATGCAGACGATCTGATTTTCCTCGCACCGTCTGCCAGTGATTTACAAGCTATGCTAGACGAGTTTCATGTATGGTGTGATGAAAACAAAATGACAATCAATGAGGAGAAATCCAATGTTATACACTTCAGACACAATTCAGTTAATAGGGCAGAAAGCGTTTTTACCTGTGGGGACAATCAATTAAAAACTGTTGATCGATATAAATACTTAGGGCTTCTAATGACTGAGCACTTAAACTATGAAGAAATGGCAAAGCATGTAACTAAATCTGCAAGCCGTGCTTTAAGTCTTCTTATTACAAAATTTAAATCCTGCGGAGGCCTAGCTTTCCGGACGTACAGTAAGCTTTTTGAAAATACGGTAATGGGTATCATAAACTACGGCGCTGCCGTCTGGGGAACCAAGGAATATCGGTGTATCAATTCTATTCAGCTAAAAGCGGCGAGGTTCTTTCTCGGAGTTGGACATTACACTCCGAACTCAGGTGTGCTAGGAGATATCAGTTGGGATCATGTTTTGGCTAAACAGTGGAAGGCAGTTATGAACCAGTGGTCCCGCATGAAATCAATGAGCGATCAAAGGTTAAACTATAAAATTTTTGCGTGGTCTGAAAGAAGCGTTGGTAGGAGCTGCAAGAATTGGCATTATCGACTAAAACATATGTTAACTGAGGCAGGTATCGAGGTACAACAAGCAGGGATTAATTCCAGGAATGCTGTGTTAAATACATACACTTACATAGTTAACGAGCATATAACGAAATGGATTAATGATATAAGGAGAGAAAATGCACGTCAAGGGACAGGAAAAAATAAGTTGCGTTTATATAGGTGTTTTAAAAATGATTACATGACTGAACATTACGTAACATGCATGATGCCTAGAGGGCATCGGGCTGCGTTTTCTAAATTCCGGTGCGGGGTAGCACCTATTAGGGTCGAGACTGGTAGATATGAGCGATTAGCACTGGAGGATAGACATTGTTTCAACTGCTCAAACCAGGTGGAAGATGAGGAACACGTCCTTTTGCATTGTCCAATTTATCAAGAAATAAGGCAAACTTTATTTGACAAAATCTTAACAAGTAACCGTGATTTTATGCAAAACTCTAACATTGAAAAGTTATGTTTCATTTTTGGTAACCCGGATGAAAATATTGTTAGGCTATGTGCTAAGTTCTGTGCGGAAGGTTTACGTATACGTAGAAATTGTTTGTATAAATAACAGAGTATAAACCCCCCAGTAAACATGTTTAATGCCAAAACCCTTTACATGATATGGATAGTCATGTCTGAATATGTATATATCTAGGCATGTACATAGCTTTTCTTAGTGTAAGTTTTCACAAATGTTTTATTTTTAACAAGTCCTTTATAGTCTCTCATAGCTCTGTACAGAGCGTCTCTTAAATCATATTACGTGATATAAATGTTTTTAATTTATATTTGTTGTATGTAAAAGGGGTGAGACTTTAATAAAATAATTGTATTGGCCGTTGAGCTTTTATGACCTAGCATAATTGTTTTAGATATTGGTTTTATGCGCTCGTCAAATCTTAAAGCACTTACAAAAACTGTGATAACATATAGATTTGTCTTTGATATAATTAAGTGTCATGTTTGGTTTTAAATAACTTGCACATACCTATTAGCACCTTTTATTTGACAAAAACTTTATATAAGCATTCACTTACAAGCTTCTTTTATCCCATGAATTTCTTAGCTGTTAGTTAAGTCTTGTTGTATATTTGTATATAAATTTTAGTTAGAGGACCGCAAGATAGAATAGTTATTTATAGCTAATTGTGTCATCCTCTTTAAACATTGTTTAAATAAATAAATAAATAAATAGATAAATAAATCATATGCGGGTATCATTATGGGAAAACGTATCTTTTACCAAGTCAGAGTTCGACCACCAACTGAAAGTCACGCAGTCTGGTCTGACCGTTGTTAGCAGTCGTAGTACTTGGGCTTTGTATAAACTAGACAGCTAACACCAGAGACCAGCACCAAAATATGTGGCGTTGGTCTATCTGTTCCATGTTCGTAGGTGACACAAGGGAGCTTTCTAACTGCAAATCTGGATACTATCGAAACTACTTTGTGTGTAGAGTAATTAAAGGTCCCCAATCACATATGTGGAAATATGTGCAGTCTGATCAGGGCCTCTTTTCCCGCTTACAGGATTGATGATTACTGTAGAATATGCTGACGAACATATTGAGGCCCTGATGGCACTGCGCGAGTAATAAGTAAGCAGGTCTGGCCTTCAACGTCCGCAAATGGGATAGCTGCCCTTTTCCCCCCACGTCGAACATCACAATGTACCTCCTGATTTTTATGACCGGATACCGGAAATGTGTGACCCTGCGGGCAGTGATCTTTTAGACACTAATCTCTCTTTATCCTACTGGCAAGCTATCTTGTATATTGCCCATTGATGATTATTTTGCTCTAAACATATTGTAGATAATGCAATAAAGTAATTGTATTTTATTGTATTGTATATTTGTATCTGGTCCGGGTCCTTCGAGCTCTGCCTTTTACAGTGTCGCATAAAATATAAGCAGACGGATACAGAAGACGTCACTAGGGCGCTTGGTGTGCAGACCGATCCCGATAAATTAGCAAATACCAAAATTAGGGTTTATTTATTTATTATCCCGCAGAAAACTTTTTTACTGTCTGATCTGGGTGTTCGGTGTTCTTGCCGCTTCGATTTATGATTAAAGAACTCGAGCGTATCTACTAGAGTACTGTGAAGGCCCCGACAAGCAATACCGGGTGTACTGTACCTGTTCCTGTGTGCGTATTTTAAGCATCAGTTTTAGCATGGCACAACAAAAAAGTACAAGATCCTGTTGTATGTACCTAACTACTGTGTAGAATTCAGGGAATATCCAGAAAATTATTTTTACTTCTGCTTTAAAACAAAAATGTCACGATTACACATCGGAAGCGCTCCGGGCATTACAGTATACACTGTGCGCATCCGCGCATACCAAGTAGCGTCGTTGCTAACAGATAAAGAACCATATAGAAATGATCCGTGTAGACTCTGACCAAACTGCGCTAATATCCGCAGGCTTTATTGAACCTAAACGCCGGTCGCATCTTTCATAACGTCATTATTAAATAGAAAAACAATATTTCCATAGACAACTAAGAAAGCATCAATGGTTATAGTTAAACAGTCACTTTCCTAGCGCTGCGACTCTTAGCGCTGTGACAGCTCCAACTGTCTCTTTCCCCAGGCTGATGCTCCGCCGTTTTATTGTTTGAATTTTCTGATTTTTTTTTTTATTAACTATACTTAATATATTTTCCTTATATTTTGCTTTATTTATAAGTCTTTCTCATGTCTTTTCTTTGTTTAGTCTGATTAAACAGTTTCATAAAATAATAAATACAAATAATTATAGTAACGCCTATCTATTGAATTTAATTATTTATAAGTCGTACTTTTCGTGTGATTTTACATTATTTTTTTCTAACTTTCTTTCTTTATTGTTTTGATTGTTTTTCTCTCTTTTCATTAAATTGTACAGTCAATATTTCTTTGCCAACAAGTATGTCTTTGATTTAACCAACTTGCCATGGAAAGCTTACTAATGAGCTCCATATTCCAAAAACATAGACATTTTATTATCCAAGAAATGTTTAATAAATTGATATATGGTTTCAATACCATCATAAAATGTGGCATCTGACAGTCTGTAAATTTTCAGTTAGTCTCTTGTTCTTGAAATGGATTAAAAAAACGAAATGATTTTTTTTTTCTGATAAGATATGGTCAAACAGAATTTAAAACGCCATTAGAAAAAAAAACAAAACAAAACGTCTTTCCTAGTGATGTCGACAGGACAGTAGGACCCATTGCGTTTATATATCAATGAACAGCAGAAGACTGATATTAATTATATTTTCACTCATTCTTACAATTAAAGGTTTATAAAATTAAAAGTAATTTATTTCATTTTTCAGGCTTCATGGAAGTATGTAAATTCCGTCTTTTGGATATCAATTTACTTTGCAAGTTGGCCATTGCGGGCCTCATGGAAGATTAGCTATTACATGTTCTCCATTTGTATGCGCTAAATGTTGTAACCCTCTATAATTAAAGTCTTTACTTACTTACTTACTTATTGCGTCCATACTTCTATGAACATTAGAAAATTAAAATCTATCTTTGAGTAAATATTGTTTGATTTCAACAAACTGTTTTTATTTCTAGTAACTTTGAGAAAATGCATCAGCTAAGGCGTGGAGCAATATGCCTTTATAATGTGATTTACATTTACAAGTGTATGCTGTATGACAGTTTCTGAAAGCGTCCTCCGACAACTTCAAACCACGCCCACTCTAACAAGCCAATGAGGAGTTTTCTCACCAACCAATCATATAATTCGACCAATCTGCTGTCCAGCTTATGTGTCAATAAAAACAAATCATGGATAGATTATACGGTCAGTAAATAGTTATGATATTAGCTGTTAATTGGGTAATATGTCCTTACTCATATTGCTTACTATTCTCCCAGATTTCAAATGGTATCTCGCAAAGTATACTAATAAAAAATCTCAATAAGGTTTTCCGTTAAATCCATTTATATCGGGTGGACTCTTCTACCTCATACCTGAGGACGGGCCCATTTCAAGTGGAAGGGATTTCTAGTTACTTTTTATTAGTAACATGTTTTATCGAAATGCAGGTACTTAATGCAAAGTGTAGACCCTGATCAGACGCCGCGTTCTGATCTAGGCCTACACTGTTTGCCAATATCCCTTTTATGGGACGGCGGGCATAAATGGGTTTATTTTCTACATGCAGTGAATATATATATATATATATATATATATATATATATATATATATATATATATATATATATATATATATATATATATATATTTTTTGTTGGCGACGTCTGACTGGCGTGTACACAATAAAACAAATAGAGTATTATAAAGTTTTACACCACGTTAATATATGTTTGTTTGTTTGTGTTGAGGTTGTACGGCCCAGTCTACCCAATGGGGTCATGTTGAGCGCAATCAGTCTACCTAACCACACGTTTACTGGGCAGGCTTAGTCCTGTATGCGCTTAACCAGTATTGTGCACATGCTTTCGCCAGAAACTGACAATTAATTGCCCTTCTTGAATCAGCGGAAGGGAGAGAATGACCGTAGAAAATCTTTCATGATCAACCTCTACGAAAGAATGTTGTCGACCTCGGCGGGGGTTGAACCCGCGACCTCCTGGTCTCCAGTCGGACGGCGCATCCAACTGAGCCACCGAGGCCGGCTAATATATTAATAATTGTGAACTTGAAAAAAAAAGGCAAATCGCAGTTTTAGTTTATAAATTTAAACACGGGATAAAAAAAAAAAAAAAAAAAAAATACCAATGTCTCTTTTCTAAATGGAACACACACACACACACACTTTTTTCTTTTTTTTTTTTTTTTTTGGAAAGACCAGAGAAATATTGCATAGCTTTTAAAATTACGTTTTTGCCTCTTCAAACTCGTTTACATGCGTCATCTATTGCCATGACGACGTCATTTACATCTTTTGCACGGCAAGATAATGCATCACCGAGAAAACTACTATTTTCCAGTGAGAGCATTCACTTTTACTTTTCCCAGAAATCTCTGTAAATACCTGTTGGAATTATTATATACAGATTTCTTGGTTAAATCGAAATTGATATTGTCACTGTTTCAAATAGTGAAAAAAAAAACAACAAAAAACAAAAACAAACGATTTTTGATTTTTCAATGTTTTGACACTACTTATTCTTCTAATAGGAGTCGCCTTTCATGCATCATGTTTGTAACAATTAGTGCAACGTACGTTAACACGTCGCGACAATGTGTGATTGTCGCCACGTACGACGTTGACGTCGCGTATTTTGGCACGCAACACCAGACTGCTGCGCGTTTTATTTTACTTCTGTCTCAGTTTGTTTTTTTCTATATCCTTTGGCATTCTTAATAAATGACATTCCAAGTTATCCACAGTTTAGCACATCATTATGTTGATTGCATGGTAAACCTGTATTTTGTTATTCATGACAATAAATAACAACGCATTGTACAGTAAGAATGGACATGCGTTAACACAAATGAACCGGGGCAGAGCGTTTCCTACAAGTTGCATGTGCGCGTCTAGCGAAGACTCAGATCGGTCCGTGCACAGTCTGGTCAGTGTCTTCTCTGTGCGCTATATGGATAGCTAGGGACCTGAGGGTTTTTTTTTTTTTTTACATGATGTCAGTGAAGACTGGTCATACAGTGCGGATGCGCAGGTTGACCTTCACCGGGTGCTCTCGTATATTTTAGGAATTGCTGTGTCCCGGCTAAATATTTTCACGAATCACATTAATATGTAATGAAGTTGCCAATTGATCTCACTTTAAAAAGTGAACATTGGGGCTAAATGAGAATGATATAATTTCTTATTTCTGCTCTTAAAACCAAGATTGAGGGTACTCGATAAAACCGCCTCGGAAATATATTTTGAGTAGAACGTAGAACAAGATCAATATTTTTTTTAATTAGTTCTGTAACATAGAAAAACACCATAAAAAACTTTTTTCGATATTTTTTTCCTCTTTTATAACGATCTTTTATAACGACAAAATTGTAATATTGCATGGAAGTTTTCGTGAACAATCAAAAACTTTTCTTTAAAACTTAATTTTTAAATGGTAACGAAAAGATTTTTTGTTTTAACGACTGAATAAACAGTTTACCATATTTACCAGTAACTGTTCAGTAGGAGTTGCTTTACATTGATTAAATCCAAACACATATTTTCTCTTTGGTTAAATTAGCAAACACTGCTTTCCGTATGAAGTTTACTGTCTGCGTGCCGAGTATACGTCTGCATTTTATGTTGTGATTTATGACATTTTCCGCTTGTGTATAGCCGCCGGCCCCTTCACAGCAGGGAGAGAATCTTCATAGAGCACCGATGAAAATAAATCTCTTCGGTGCTCTATGAAGTTTCCCTCCCTGCTTCGAAGGAACCAGCGGCTACACACGTCGTTATATCATTTGAGTCGAGGCACAGCAACGTGCGCCCAGCGAGGACTCAGATCAGCTACATGGATGCTTAGGCTCATCCGAGTCTTCGCTGGGCACACATAATAACTGTAGAAATAGATGAAATTTCAAAATTCAGTTTGCTTGAAAGCGATGTTTCAACTATGCAAATCAAAAACATGGTGTTTTCACTAAATAAAACATTCATTTTTCCCCAAAATCAATGGAACACAGTGGACATACTGAATACAAAAATCCGGTTGAAAGTTTGTTTCAAGAAGACGATCTACAAAAATAGTGATTTTGCTATTTTTCTTCTGGAAATTGTCGTGCATGACTGTACATCCCAGTGAAGGTTTAGCTAAATTAACAGTGAACATGCAGTACTGCTAAGACAAAAGGTTACACCCGAGTGCACAAAGTTTAAATACGTTTATATACATTGTGTTCACCAATAGTGAGTAGACACTACAAAATGAAGTAAAATGTCTTCATTTGTTAACTTGGTGTTCATTCAAAGTCTTCCCACAAATGTATAACCTGTCGAAGTCCCAGATCTGATAAATGAATAACAAATTTGATAAATACAAAATATGTATTAGTGTTCTTTAGAATGAACGAATGAATTTGAAACGAAGAGCAATAGTTTAATGTTTGAAAATAAATTTAATATCAATTAATTAATTATTAATTTAAAAAAAAAAAAAAACGGGTTGTATTTAGTTATAGATAATTCAGTTCAACTTTAACATGAAAATTGATCGTTTATCTGAATAAAACACACGAGAATTTAATAAAATATAAGATCAAAGATAATTTGATTAGACCGATATAAACATATTTAGAAACAAAAAAGTTGTTCACTATTTTATGAACGTCAATAACGGAAAAAAAGAAAGAAAGAAGCCTAGGGATAAAGAATACTGAGAAAAGAACTGTTAGATGTCATCCATTTCATAACATCAATTAAAGAGCATTCTGCATACTACAGTCACTGAATTATTAAGTAAGATTATTGTAGGACATTGTTTTTACAGAAATTAAAGATATCTATTATTTAAAATGATCTAGATAAACCGATTTAATACATACCCATCAATACTATCAACACAGATTTAAGAACCCTGTTAATCAAACAACACCCACAAAATTGTTAAAATATTTTGTGCATTTGATGTGAAATGTATACACAGTAGAACTTGAATGGCTGTAACATCTTTGGGACCATAGAAAATTGTTACAGTCAAGGGTAGCTCGAGCCACTGAGGAATCATGGTGCCAGGTCCGAGAGCAAAAAATCGAAAATTTACTGATTTCGTACTTTCTGCACAATGTTGTTATGTCGATGAGGTGATATTAATAAATACACAAAACATACAATTTCATGAAAAAATAAGATAATTTCCTTAAATATTGGTAAATTTCTTGAGCTATTAGAAAAATTCTCTCTCTCTCTCTCTCTCTCTCTCTTTGCTACGACTTTGTTTTGCACTTTAAGGGTTATTTTTAAACTATCTTTCCGCAGAAAATGGGGTTTGACATTTCATGCAAACTGTGTGTTTGCTTGCCTGTTTTCCAAGCAGGCGATTCACGTGAATTTTCAAAACATGTTCTCTGAAAAAGAATGCGACGAATTTTGCTTGGCGCTTTAAGCGCTCAAATATTTCCCCCAAAAAATGGGTCTGACATTTCACGCAAACTGCCTCTATTGGAGACAATTTTCATGAAGTATCAAACCCATTTTCTAGGAAAGCATATCACCAGTTTGCACCTGATTAATCATACTTCCTTGCAGCCACTTTCAATTAACCGATCGAACTGTCAAAAAATAATGCGTAGCTTGCTTACAATTGTCTGCTGGATGTTGCAAATGCTATTTCTGCTTTTTATCTTATCATCGAAGCGAATTTCTATTAATCTGTCAGATCAAACAGTGACCTGACCTGGCTCAGATAAAGGACAATTAGGTCAAAATATGAGGAGCGGAAGATCATGTATTATGCCAGCACGGAAGACCCAGATCAGACTGCACAGCTGCACATTATGATAAGGATTTTAATTGTTATTCAACATATTATACCGTAGTCAAAGTTTCTGTAGCTACACAGTAGAAGATAGTATTTAGTTTGCCCAGATCACTGTCATGATGGCCCTTTTCTAATGTTACTGTTCAATAGATGTTTGACAAGTTTGTTATCCGAACACTTAAAATAAAAAAAAAAAAAAAAAAAAAAAAAAAAAAACAGCGAGGAGGATATTGTGAACGCCACCATCCGTCCGTGCGTCCGTCCTTCACGCTATCGCCTCCTAAACCACTGGGCGGAATATAGCAAACTTGCCACATATAAGGGTGTGCGAGAGCAATATTATTTGTTCACGCGTCCGTCCTTCCGTGCGTCACGTTATCGCCTGCTAAACCGCCGGACGGAGTTTAATCGAATTTACTACAGGACTTCCCCTCATGATAAGAGTTCGCGAGAGGAACATTATTTTTCCGTGCGTCAGGCGACCGTCCACCTGTCCGTCGCACATTCTTATCCTAAACCGCTGGGCGGAGTTTAACCGAAGTTGGTTCAGGACCTCCCCTCATGATAAGGGTGTGCGAGAGCAACATTACTTTTCCGTGCGTATTGCGTCTGTTCAAGTGTCCGTGGCGCTATCTCCGCCTAAACTTCAACTTGCTACATGACCTCCTCTCATGGTAAGGTTGTGCGAGAGAAACATTATTTTACCGTCCGTCTGGCCGTCCGTCCACCTGTCCGTCATGCTATCTTCTCGCAAACCACTGGGCGGAATTTAACTAAAGTTGCTACAGGGCTTCCATTTCTTGGAAAGGGTGTGCGAGAGCTAGTACGTGTGTCCGTTGGTCATGTTATTCGCAAAACAACAAGCGTGGCGACTTGCGCATTTGTATTTATATATGTTTGAACACCTTTTTGATTACTACTGCTTTATGTTGAGTAATTTATAGGCATAACCTATAAGTTTGTAAAACCAAAGCGTTGCATTGGAGAATACTTTCCGTGGAAACTGCTAATAGCTACGGGTTGCTGTGTTACGTTGAGGTATTTATATGCGTTACCCGTTAATTTGTATATCAAATGCGTTGCATCGGAAGATATTTCTCGTGGTAACAGTTAATATGTACGGGTTGCTTTGGTTATAATCAAAGCTTCTGATGTTGAGGTATTTTTAGGCGTTATCTGTAAGTTTGCAAAACCAAAGCGTTGCATTGGAGAATAATACTCATGATAACTGCTAATAGTTACGGGTTGCTGTGGTCATAATCAAAGCTTCTTACGTTGAGGTATTTATATGGGCTACTCGTAAGTTTGTATATCCACAGCGTTGCATAGAAGGACAATTCTCGTGGCAACTGCTAATAGTTACGGGTTCCTGTGGTTATAATCAAAGCTTCTTACGTTGAGGGATTTATATGCGCTACTCGTTAGTTTGTATGTCCGAAGCGTTGCATCGAAGAATAATTCTCTTGGCAACTGCTAATAGTTACAGGATGCTGTGGTTATAATCAAAGCTTCTTACGTTGAAGGATTTATATGCGCTACTCGTTAGTGTGTATATCCACAGCGCTGCATCGATGGATAATTCTCGTAGTAACTGCTAATAGCTCCGGGTTTCTGTGGCTATAATCAAGCCTTTTAACGTTGAGATATTTTTTTTGCGTTACCCGTTAGTTTGTATATCAAAAGCGTTGCACCGAAGGATAATTCTCGTGACAACTGCTAATAGGAACGGGTTGCTGTGGTTATAATGAAAGCTTCTTACATTGAGTGATTTTTATGTATTAGCCGTAAGTTTGTACATCAAAAGCGTTGCATTGGAGAATAATACCCGTGGAAACTGCTAATAGCTACGTGTTACTGTGGTTATAGCCAAAGCGTCTTATGTTGAGGTTACCCATACGTTTGTAAAACCACACCGTTGCATTCGAGAATAAGACTCGTGTAACTGCTTAAAGCTAAGGGTTGATGTGGTTATAATCAAAGCTTCTTACGTTGAGGTATTATCTGCGTTACCCGTTAGTTTGTATGTCCAAAGCGTTGGCTCAGGGGATAATTCTCGTGGTAACTGCTAATAGTTACGGGGTACTGTGAATATAATCAAAGTTTCTTACGTTGAGGCATTTATATGCGCTACTAGTTAGATTGTATATCCACAGCGTTGCATCGAAGGATAATTCTCGTAGTAACTGCCAATAGCTACGGGTTTCTGTGGTTATAATCAAGGCTTCTTACGTTGAGGTATTTTTATGCGTTACCCGTTAGTTGTATATCAAAAGCGTTGCACTGGAGAATTATACTCGTGGCAACTGCTAAAAGTAACGGGTTGCTGTGGTTATAATGAAAGCTTCTTACGTTGAGGTATGTTTATTGAGGCATTATCAATACCAATTAGTTTGTAAAACCAAAGCATTGCAATGGAAAATAACACTAGTGGTAACTACTAACAGTTACGGGTTGCTGTGGTTATAATCAAAGCTTCTAATGTTGAGGTAATTTTAGGCGTTACCAATAAGTTTGTAAAACCAAAGCGTTGCATTGGAGAATAATATTCGTGGTAACTGCTAATAGTTACGGGTTGCTGTGGTTATAACCAAAGCTTCTTACGTGGAGGTATTGATACGCGCTACCCGTTAGTTTGTATATCCGCAGCATTGCATCGGAGGATAATTCTCGTGGTAACTGCTAATAGTTACGGGTAAGTGGTTATAATCAAAGCTTCTTATGTTGAGGTAGTTTTAGGCGATATCCATAAGTTTGTAAAACCAAACCGTTGCATTGGAGAATAATACTCGTGGTAACTGCTAATAGTTACGGGTGGCTGTGGTTATAACCAAAGCTATTTACGCAGAGGTATTTATATGCGTTACTGTTTTTTTTTTTTTTTTTTTTTTTTTTGTATATCCAAAACGTTGCATCGGGGGATAATTATCGTGGCAACTGCTAATAGTTACGGGCTGCTGTGGTTATAACTAAAGCTTCTTATGTTGAGGTTTGTATAGACTTTACCCATATATTTTTAAAACCAAAGAGCTGCATCGGGAATAACACTCGTGGTAACTGCTAATAGTTACGGGTTTCTGTGGTTATAATAAAAGCTTCTTACGTTGAGGAATTTTTATGCATTACCAATAAGTTTGTAAAAACAAAGCGGAAGTTTGTAAATCCAAAGCGTTGCATCGGGGATAATTCTCGTATCAATAGCTAATAGTTACGGGTTGCTGAGGTTATAACTAAAGCTTCTTACGTTGAGGTATTTATATACATTACCAATAAGTTTGTAAAATCAAAGCGCTGTATTGGAGAATAATAGTTGTGGTAACTGCTAATAGTTACGGGTTGCTTTGGTTATAACTAAAGCTTTTTATGTTCATGTTTTTATAGGCTTTACCCATAAGTTTGTAAAACCAAAACGTCGAAATGGAGAATAACACTCATGGTTACTGCTAATAGTTACGGGTTGCTGTAGTTATTATCATAGCTTCTCATGTAGAGGTATTTTATGCGTTACCAATAAGTTTGCGAAACAAAAGCGTTGCATTGGTGAATAATACCGGTGGTAACTGCCAATAGTTACGGGTTGCTATGGTTGTAACCAAAGCTTCTTACGTTGAGGTATTTTTTATGCGTTACCCGTTAGTTTGTATATCCCTAGCTTTGCATCTGAGGATAATTCTCGTCGTAAGTGCTGATAGTTTTTATGAAAACTTAAACAGGAATATTGTGTACTTTGAAAATGAGAATATAATAGTATGTGGGGATTGGCATTTGATATTAGATACTGAAAAAGATTGTGATAATTATTTACTTGTTAATAATCCAAAGGCAAGGAGAGTGGTTTTAACATTAGTAGAAGAAGAAAATTTTATTGATGTATGGCGTTTAATGAATGAAGATACAAGGAAATATACATGACGAAGACTTAACCCAACCAAAAAACAAGCAAGATTAGATTATTTTTAATAAGTGATTCAATATTTTCTTTTGTAACAGATTCAGATATTGTCCCGCGATACAGAACTGACCATTCAGGTATTATTTTAAAGTTGAAATTACAAGATTTAGAAAGAGGGAGAAGTTATTGGAAATTTAATAATACACTTTTGAAAGATAAAAAAATACATTGATGAAGTTAAAAAAATAATTAATGAAGTTATGTACGTTACTAATAACGAAAATATAAATGTAAACGAAATTTTAGATAATGATATAGTGTTTAATATAAATGATCAATTATTTTTAGAAACCCTTTTAATGATTATCAGAGGAGAAACAATAAAATATAGCTCTGTTAAAAAAAGAAAGGAACTAGAGGAAGAAAATAAATTAGAACGAGAAATAAAAGAACTTGAGGCAGTAATTAAAATGACTTTTCCAGCATAGACGAAACTAAAATTACAATTTTTGCTCGGAAAAAAGAAACCTTAATTGAAATAAGAAAGGAAAAAAATTGAAGGAGTAATGTTGCGGTCTAGGAGTAGGTACCAAGATTTAGGGGAAAAGCCTTCAAAATACATTTTTAATTTAGAAAATAGAAATTATACAAATAAAACCATGACTAAAATAACAGAACATGATGGTACAGAACATACTGAAATAAATGAAATTTTAAAATGTCAACGGCAATTTTACGAAGACTTATATAATGAGTACTCGGTTGATCTGGATGAAAGATCTATTGAGTCAGTGATTGGAGAAAATAAAAATAAATTATCAAATGAGGATGCAGAAAAAACTAGAAGGTGAAATACAGTTAAATGAATTATTATATGCTTTAAAAATTATAAAAAAAAATGAAAAGAGCCCAGGTTTAGACGGATTTACTGTTGAATTTTTTTAATTTTTCTGGACAGATTTAAAAGTCTTCATTTTAAGGTCAGTAAATTATGGATACCATACTGGATCTCTCTCTGTGACACAAAAACAAGGAGTTATTACATGCTTACCTAAACCAAATAAATCAAGACATTATTTAAAAAAATGGAGGCCAATATCTCTTTTAAATGTTGTTTATAAATTAGCAGCATCCGTCATTGCAAATAGAATGAAAATGGTTTTAGATAAACTTATTAATCAGGATCAAAAAGGGTTTATTGCTGGAAGATTCATAGGAGAAAACGTTAGGCTTATTTACGATGTTTTGTTTGAAACTAAAAATCAAAACATACCTGGAATGATTTTATCAATCGACTTTGAAAAAGCATTTGATACTGTCTCATGGAAATTTATAAAAACAAGTTTTAAAACATTTTAATTTTGGGCCATCTGTTATCTCATGGATTAGTATTTTTCAAAGCGGTTCCGAATCTTGCATCATACAAAACGGTTTCATGTCAGAATTCTTTAATCTTAAAAGGGGTTGTAGACAAGGTGACCCAATTTCACCATATATATTTATATTATGTGCCGAAATTTTAGGGAAAATGGTTAGAGAGAATGAAATAATTACAGGTATTAAAATAAATGGAAAAGAATTCAGGTTAAGTCAGTACGCGTATGATACACAACTTATTCTTGACGACACAGAACATTCACTTAAAGAGACACTTAATGTACTTAAACTATTTTACCTAATGTCCGGTTTAAAAAATAATGTCGAAGAAACTAGGGCTATTTGGATAGGTTCATTAAGTCTTTCAACTAGGCAATTATGTAAGGAATACAAACTCGACTGGTCTCAGGGTTCATTTAGAATATTAGGAGTTACCTTTACTGCCGAAGTATTTGATATATGGGATATAAATACTGAACAAATTTATACTAATATTGAATCTGTCGGTAAAAAAATGGTCAAAAAGAAAATTGACGCTGATAGGTAGAATTACAATTATAAAATCATTGGCTTTGGCTAAGTTTGTTCATTTATTTCTGGCACTGCCTAACCCACCAGGAGAATTAGTAAAAAATTTAGAAAAAAATATTTTATAAATTGTTATGGAATTCTGGCCCAGATAGAATTAAAAGGAGTGTTATCATAAAAGATGTGACAGCAGGAGTGCTAAGAATGATAAATATAAACACTTTCATCAAAGCTTTACATGTTTCGTGGTTGAGGCGCATAATAATATAGTCAGATAATGCCGCATGGTGATCAGTTTCAAATATTGATTTTGGAAAATTATTAAGTTTTGGTTCGGGGTATATAAAAACAGCGTTCACGAACATAGTAAATCCTTTTTGGAAAGACATTTTAAACGATTGGCATTTATTTTGTAACAGTATAGATATTGAAAGACCACAGGATATCTTGGACGCACCATTATGGTATAATAAAAAACTACTAAATGGAAACGGTTTCTGCATTTACGAGTGGTATAGAAAGGGAATTAGGTATGTTTCCGACCTCCTTGATGAGCAAGGAAACATTATATGATTTTGAGAACTTTAAAACCCGTTTCGGTTTAAGAGGGACGTTTTTAGATTTTCAGACACTTATTAGGAAAATTCCAAATCGATGGAAAACTACATTAAATAATAATAAAAAAAAATATTTGTATTATTAATAAATTTAATGTTAGATGCAATGTAAATGTAAAGTTGGTTTTAAAAGATAAAAAAGGTTGCAGGCGGTTTTATGATTTAATGTCACAACCTACAAAAATTGAACAAACAAATAAATGGATGCAGGAATTAGGATTTATAAATGATGAGGAATATAAACACTATAATAGAGTAATATGCTCTATTAAAGAAATACGACTAAAAGATTTTCAGTATAAAGTTACGAATAAAATATTAGTCACAAAATCATTTTTACATAAAATAAATAAAGTTGACAACAATATCTGTGAATACTGCAGTCTGCAGCCTGAAACAATATATCATCTTTTTATTGAATGTGAAATAGTTAAGCGATTTTGGAATGAATTAAGAATATTGTTAAGTAATAACTCTACAATAACAATTGAATTAGGAGAAAAACAAATTTTATTCGCTCTTCAGGATAAAGGAAATACACTTAGAAACTATTTGTGCATTATTGCAAAATATTATATATATGTAACTAAATTCACACAAAATAGATTACTTCTGGAAAACTTTATAAATTTGTTGAAGAAAAAATTCCAAAGTGAAAAGTATATTGCATTCACGAGTAATTCTTTTACAGGTTTTTTTGCTAAATGGGCACCTCTGTACAATTATTTTAATATTATCGCGAGTCAGTAAGTTTATACATGTTATGAACTACATGTATTGTATTTCGAACTAAGTTGAGAAATTAAACCAGTAAAGGTAAGAAATAACGCTCTACAGTTTTGAAATATGCTGCAGTCGTTTGGGTTCGAGGGGACGGAGATGATCTGGTTACTGTCAGCAGAGGGGGACCAATAGATAGGCATCACTCTTACGACAGCACATATGGTGAAATAATTATTTCACTCTCTCTCTCTTGTGCATATACAGAAATAATACTTTTCCGATGAACATATGATAAGATCTTTTAATATACATGTACGCTTTTTTTTTTTCTTTTTTCTTTCTCTATCTTATCTCTTCCATTACAAACAATATTAATGAAAAATGAGATGTAATAATTGTTTGTTTTTTTTCATAAGATAAACTTAAAACTTATATAAATGTGATGAAAATTTATAGATATGTTGTAAAAAAATTTGAAATAAAATTATAAAAAAAAGTGCTGATAGTTCTGGATTACTGTGATTATAATCAAAGCTTCTTATGTTGAGGTATTTTTAGGCGTTACCCATAAGTTTGTAAAACCAGACCGTTGCATTGGAGAATAATACTCGTGGTAACTGCTAAAAGTTTCGGGTTGCTGTGGTATAACCAAAACTTCTTACGTAGAGATATTTATATGCGTTACAGCTTATTTTGTATATCTAAAGCGATGCATCGGGGGATAATTCTCGTGGCAGCAGCTCATTGTTACTAGCTGATGTGGTTATAATTAAAGCTCCTTATATTGAGATATATATAGGCTTTACCCATATATTTGTAAAACCAAAGCGTTGCATCGGAGACTAACACTCGTGGTAACTGCTAAAAGTTACGGGTTGCTATGTTTATAATCAAAGCTTCTTATGTTGAGATATTTTTATGCATTACCAATAGGATTTTAAAACCAAAGCGTTGCATTGGAGAATAATACTCGTGGTAACTGCTAATAGTTACGGGTTGCTGTGGTTAAAACCAAAGCTTCTTACGTTCAGGTATTTATATGCGCTGCCCGTTAGCTTGTATATCTACAGCGTTGCATCGAAGGATATTTCTCGTTGTAACTGCGAATAGCTACGGGTTTCTGTGGTTATAATTAAGGCTTCTAACGTTGAGATATTTTTATGCGTTACCCGTTAGTTTGTATATAAAAAGCGTTGTATCGTGGATAAGTCTCGTGGCAACTGCTAATAGTTACGGTTTGCAGTGATGATAATGAAAGCTTCTTACGTTGTGATATTTTTATGCATTATCCGTAAGTTTGTATATCAAAAGCGTTGCATCGAAGGATAATTATCCTAGCAACTGCTAATATCTACGGGTTACTGTGATTATAATCAAAGCTTCTTTTGTTGAGGTTACCCATATTATTGGAGAATAATACTCGTGGTTACTGCTAATAGGTACGGGTTGCTGTGGTTATAACCACAGCTTCTTACGTAGAGGTATTTATATGCGTTACCCGTTAATTCGTATATCCACAGCTTTGCATCGGAGGATAATTCTCGTGGTAACTGCTAATAGTTACGGGTTACTGTGGTTATAATCAAAGCTTCTTATGTTGAGGTATTTTAGGGGTTACCAATAAATTTGTAAAACCAAACTGTTGCAATGGAGAATAATACTCGCGGTAACTGCTAACAGTTACGGGTTGCTGTGCTTATATCCAAGGCTTCTTACGTACAGGTATTTATATGCGTTACCGGTTATTTTGTATATCCAAAGCGTTGCACCGGGGAATAATTCTCGTGGCAACAGCTCATAGTTACTGTGGATATAATTAAAGCTTCTTATGTTGAGGTATGTATAGGCTTTACCCATATACTTGTAAAACTAAAGCGTTCCATCGGGGAGTAACACTCGTGGAAACTTTTAATGGACCGGGTTCAGCGGGTGGTTTTCTTTCACTCCAGTATTGCAATAATGTTGTTTGACAACACAGTGATATCTAAATGTCTCAACACGTTGTTTCTATTGAGTCCTCATATTTGCTTCATTATAGCCTTTATTTACGCCGGGGCTGGAGTCCGGCATACCTATTTGAGGTTGTTTTTTGTAAAATGTGTATGCATTTGGAGAACATTGGTTTTCTTCCAGTTTTATGGTGTTCTTAGCGGGGTTATATATAACTATATACCCCCACTTTATTATTATTATTATTATTCAAAGTCACACTTTTGCAGCACAGAACTGTGCTATTGGTAACATAGTGAAATAAAAAATGGGAAGTACTGCGTAGAATGAATGTAGCAATGTGGGTTTTGCTCATTTAAAGGAGAAATGAGCAGTTTTCCCGTATAAGCCCCAATTTGACCACTCGACCTGAAATGAGCTTGTTGCTGTCAATATTCGTACACGTTTGAATGTTTTCATTTCGTTTTTTTCGTCGTACTATGAAGAAGAAACAAAAAATAGTTTTCATTGTTTACGATTGGAAATATGCATTCTCAAATCGAACGGATTATAAGCTGGTTTAATAATACCGTTTAATTTGATATTCAAGCATGGGAAAATTTGGGCCGAAAGAAAACGTTATGAGTGGAGAAAAGACAAAAAAACACTGCTACATAGATGATTTCGGATATTGTATGTTCGGCCTAGGCTATGGATGGCTACATGTAATTATGTATGCGGGCTATAAAACAGACGATCATAGTTGATTTTTTTACATAGCTCTGATAACGTCTGTAATGTTTTTATCGTTGAGTATTGTGATAATTTATATAATTACAATCTTTCATAAATTATAATATTTTTTCACTATACTACGATCTACAGGGGACTAAGTAATGCATGACAGATTAGTTTCCCGGCGTATTGATGCTTTGCATCAATGTTTTCTTGTCTGTGATGTAGCTGTTGTCCGTAATAACTTATGGATGAGGCAGAAGACCTGAATATAGATTACCAGCCCACATTGATTTCAATAAATGTCGGGAAACAATTGCCAGTGCTTTAAATGATTATTGTGCGCGTTAGTGTAAACGAGAGCATGTTCAGTCTAATGCTTTAAATAATTGGAAATTAAAGATTTTTAAGATCATTGATGAACGTGTTTTGTTTTAGTCTAATAACCTTGATCTTCTCCCTCCTAAGCCTAAATTATCTTTTCGATATTTGTAAACAAGGTATCCAAGAATTTCATAGTAAGTATGGTTTGGTTCAAGCTGGTAAAGCTGCTAATAATTTTGTTGTTGTGTGACGACTTTATTATATCAATACTCTAATACAAGAACTTGGTAGTACCAAAGACATATGAACAGATTTCTACTGACGAGAGATCTATTGTTAATACCCATTCTATCGATATTACTGCTAAGTTTGCAGTGAATATTAAAGAAAATCTTGACAGACTTCCTACGTTATATTGGTTACCAAAACTTCATAAACGACCTTATAAAGCAGGTTTCATTGCTAATTCTAATTCATCTACGACTACTGTTTTGTCCAAACTGCTAAATTCATGCCTTACTGCTGTTAAAAACATTGGATTAGATACTATGATACTGTTTACGAAAGAGACGGAATTAACTATTTTTGGTCATTTAAAAATTCCAATGATGATCTCAATAAATTTAAATCTAAAAAATTTCAAGCTTCTAAATTGTCTACATATGATTTTTCTACACTGTATACTACGTTACCTCATCATCTTATAAAATAAAACTTATTGATTTAATTAACCGAACATTTATTCGGGAGAATACCCAATATTTGGCTTGCAACGATGAATGTGCTTTTTTCACTTCTGATGTACACAATAATCACAATTCATGGTCGTGTCAAAAAGTCTGTGATGCCCTTGTTTATCTTTTGGATAATATTTTTATTAGATTTGGAACTAAACATTATAGGCAAGCTATTGTATTCCGATGGGAACTAATTGTGCTCCTCTTGTTGCAGATTTGTTTCTTTTTTGTTATGAGAGAGATTTCATGAAGTCTTTCTCACGTGAAAATCAGGCTCACATTATTGAGGCTTTTACGTAATTCAACTTCAAGATACCTTGACAATTTATTAAATATTGACAATACTTACTTCGACCAAATGGTGGACCGCATATACCCTACATAACTCCAATTAAATAGAGCAAATAAGAAATGTCCCTACCCCCCCCCCCCCACACACACACACACAAACACACACACATACATACATACATACATACATACATACATACATACATACGTACGTACATACATACATACATACATACATACATACATACATACATACAACATGGAAGTTAGAAATTAGAAGTAAGAAGTTAGAAGTTAGAACTAAGAAATGTCCATACCAGCACGCAGATACACACACACACAAACAAATACATACATATATACATTCATACATACATACACACACACATACATACATACATAATA